>ML014221.1:0-62152 GCA_003615045.1 Caulochytrium protostelioides | reverse complement strand
ATGCAATCACTCTTCTCGGTGAGTTCGCTAACGTGTTCAAGTCCACACACACGATGCCTTCCTTTAACTCGCACTCTCACATCATCTCCCTCAGCGACCCCTCCCCACGCTTCCGCTCGCCTTACCGAATGAGCCCACGGGAGCTGGCCGAGCTGAAGAAGCAGCTCAACGAACTCTTAGAGGCCGGCCTGATCCAAGAAAGCAAATCACCCTGGTCGAGCCCCGTCTTGTTTGCCAAGAAAAAGGATGGAGGCCTTCGGATGTGCATCGACTATCGAGCGCTCAACGCCCAGACGATTAGACACTCCTACCCCCTCCCGAACATGACTGACTGCCTCGACCAACTCGGAAACGCCCGCTGGTTCGCCAAGTTCGACTTGCACTCGGGATTGTGGCAAATTCCCATGGACCCCGGTCGGTGCCCCTCACCGCCTTCACAACCCGCTACGGCCAATGCGACTTCAAGGTTATGCCTTTCGGCCTGCCTTCGCCCCTTCATCGATAAGTTTGTCATCGTTTGCCGTGTCGACATTTTTGTGTACTCTGCCACGGCCGAAGAACCTCAAACCTCAAACACCTTCGCCTTCTCCTATCTGTCCTCAGCAAACCCGGCTTCACCTGCAAGCCCGGTAAATGTGAGATCTTCCAGGAGAAGATCCAGTTCGTTCGCCACACTGTCGACGCCTCCGGCGTTATGCTTGACCCAGAGAAGATTTACGCAGTCGCAGCATGGAAGGCCCCCGCCAGCAAGACCGAGCTGCACTTCTTCATTGGATCCGTCTCCTTTTAGAGCAAGTTAGTCCAGGGCTTCGACATAACTCCGTAACCGAGACCAGATTTTTTACAACTACTAATTCTAATACACCGCGTTCTCCATCTTTTATTAAGTCCCCAAAGGCTGCGGATATAGCTTATACGGGTACGCCATGTCATCAAAACTGGGGTGATAAAAGGTGAGGTGCACAGAAGGTATGAGAAGGGGGCTTGAGAAGGGGCCCGTATCTCAGCAAGTAGATGAGCTACAACCGATAGTTGATATGCACCGTGGGGGCTACATGGGGGTTACTTAGGACTACTTTGGCGTATTTCGAGGTTGCAACATCGACCTCGTGTCGAAATCACCAAAATTTATAGCGGGTGGTTCGGTTAGTCGCGGATCCCAGAAACGGATGCGCCCCCGCTATGCGAATCATGTAATTGAGGACCCCATCCGCTCCCTATCAGGGGAAAGAGACGAGAAAAAGATGACACCGTGTTGTCTGGCACCTGGCGAGGACATGATGGATACCCACCGTCACGTTGCCGCGACAAGCACGTGTTTTCATACGAAACATGGCTTTATTACCTCATGGCTAGGCCTGTACACACCCAAATCACGTGAGCAATAGCGCGTTGGAAAGCTGAAGGGCTCCTCCAATCAATGTTATATAGAGAAGCATAACTCTAAACTCTAAACTTTAAACAGCTTGACAGTGGCACAGACGGGATACATGATACAGTGGATCACTCGTCCCATCACGATCACAGCAAACATCAACATTCATGCCGCCGCATCGATGCGCCTGACGGACAATCAGGAATATTTCCTCTACTCACCTTGGAAGAGACGGTCGTGCGTGCGGTTTGTGAAGAAAATTGGCCACGTTGGGACCGCTGGCGCACGTATGGCCTTCTGTTGAGGGTGGTTGCTCACCTGATGAGACGGAACCGTCATCTTCAGCGGCCTCTGTATCCCGATGGTCACCTCAGAGAGGCCCGGCAGCAGACGCTGAGTTAGTTGGGAGGTGCATGACGCCAAGACCCTGATGTCAGCCACTCGACGCGCTTTAGGCGAAGCAAAAAGGCTGGCGCTGTGCGCCGCTATGCCTGGGCATACATGTTATTGCCGCGGTCGTCCGCCTCTTTGCCAGATAGCATGGTAAGTGTCTTTTCCCTGGCAACCACACGGAGCGCCAGGTCGGTCTCGATGCCCACCGAATCACCGCCCACCATCTCGCAATCTGTTATGCCCATGGGAAAGCGACGCGAAGCGAAGAAGCCAAAGAAGACGAAGCCGAGCGCGATGAACAGGTGACGAACAGGTCGAAAACGGCGAAGGTTCTAGTTTCGGCCCGTGTGATGACGCCGTGTCCGCCAACAGCTACTTAACGGTGTCCCACCCTGCGGGCCGGCTAGTCGCGGCCCAACCGCGGTTGCGGACGCGATGCGCCACGCAGCTGCTGAGTGGCGACGCCGCAACCGCGCATGCCGAGCTCACGAGGTGGCTACCTCAACAGCCATCAGTCGACTGAGCACATTTCTCGTCTCGCAGTCGTGCCACGTCAGCGTCATGGAATCGTCGCTAGTCTTTCTGGCCGAGCTTCTCGCACGGCGACTTCGGCCGTGTCTCGCCATAGCCGGAAAAGCAGCGTCGAGGGAGAAAACATCTTTGATAAAGGGCCTCCCGTCCATCCAACTTGTTCCCATATGTTCTGACCACTTTGGGTTGGTCAGCTCGCAATCTTCCAGGACGTGAGTGAGCTCGACGTTCCACTTCAGGGCCTACTCAAGGGACAACCGGCCCGACTGGAAGCGGAAATGTCTGGACATCATGACCTAGTTGGCGGAGCCAAGCGTATGCGGGAAGATCTCAGGTTTCCCACCCGCGTGACCTCACGTGGGCATCTGGCAGCGTCACGCTCATGTATGAGCTAGGTACCGTGGCGCTGGTCGATCTAGCTGCTTACATGACCGAGCTCTACCAATAAGCAGTCGGGCGTTACGTAGTCCTCTGCCGCGGCCGCACTGACTGAAGCCGCTGTTCAGCCCGTAATTGCATTGGACGAGTCAGACGCAGAAGCGCCTGGTAAGTGGCGACGTGCCGCCCCTCTTCCGTCTCTAGCAAAGCGTTTCATCAGGTCGATCCAACAGTCAGCAAGAGGACCCACTTTCTCCAACGTTTGTTACCCACCGCAGCTGCACGAAGTTACTGTTCAGGACGCGGCGGACGTGCTCGTGGAGACGATGACTCACCAGTCCAACCATTCGCTATAAACCATGTCAGGACTCTACAGTAATGCCACCAACGGCAGGTTCGTGAACCGCGATCTCATTGCCGCGTTGAATATCCGACGCTGTCGGACCTGCGGCGCTGTGCCGCATTCCCGGACAAGCCCTACTGCAGCCCGTGGTGGGCAAGCTCATCCGGCGTTAAACCTCATGCAGACGGCCTCTGTGCGGGACACCTGGGGTGCACAGGGAGAGCGTTCGTGTTAGGCCGTCCCAAGGGAGAGCCGGTATGCTAAAGAGTACGGAGGGAGTACCACTGATGACCTCATTTGGCATACCGCCTCATGCGACGGACTTGCAGGCCCGATACCGTTGTGTCATGCTGGTATCGGAGGCATGCAGTGTATTCGAGGCGTTTTACCGCTATTTCTTCGGAAAGTCGAGCATGATCATCGTGAGAAGGCGGATGACCGCCGTGGGCTGCTTTGAAGGTCAGCGTGCGCATGCCTCCGATCCGAGGGATCACCTCCAACGATCACGTGAGTACTCCCGCCATGGTGGGATCAACGATCACGGCATCCTCGGCTGCCGTGAGCGCGACGGGGGCTCCCGGTCACCTTGGCCAGGGCACTATGTCGTGCCGCGTCGTTTCGCCGTGCCCTGGGCACCCCTTGTCTGTCGTGCCGGCGACCGTCTCGCCGCCCCCGCACGACACGGATCGCCTCCCCTGGTAGCGACACAACCGGCAGCCGCAGCTCAAGGCTTCGAACTCCTCCCATCAAGCGCCTACGGGCCGCGGATGATGCGGCGGCGTGCGGCGGCATGCCGCAGCAGAGCGGAGGCGCCAACATCATCGAGACATGGCCCTTGCCGCCACCCGGGGCAAGGGCCATGTCTCGTGGGGCCACCGTCGGCCGCCGTGCGTCGGTCTGGCCGGACCGACGCCGATCGCCCGATATGGAGGATGGCCTGGGCGGTCATGTGATCGCCGCTCCCCCGCCTCTGCACGACCTTGGGCCTTGTGCACCGGCGGCACCGTCGCATCCTTCTTTTCCTTCTATGAATGGCCATGCGTTCCCAGAATCGGAGGCGCCGCCGGTCGCCCCGCGGTTCGGGGCCCAGCGCGATTCCCACTACCGGCACGCCCCCTTTTGGCGTTGATGAGGCGTTTCGATGCGGCGCGGGCCGTGGTGGTGGAACGCGGCTATGGTCATGAACTTGGCCATCATCATCGCGCCCGCGACCTTGTCGGCCGCGCCGTTTCTTTCACCCGATGCGGCTCGCCATGGATCTCACTTGGGCCGGTCGTTGTTGGGCGTTTTATTTTTCTTGACGCGGGGGCCAGCCCGAGAGGAAGCAAGGTCGGGGTTTGGCCGAGCGGCGGCCCGAGGCGTTGAAGTCCCGCTCCCCAGTCGCCGAAGGTGAGGCGACCGGCAGATCCGCCGATCACTTGCAGGGCGGCGGCCGCCCAGCCGTGGCCGTGGCCGGAACAGGGACGAAGACCGAGATCGGGACAGAGGCTGACGACATTCCTCTATCAAGGCCATGCGCCTGCCTATATATGGTTGCCGGTGGTCCCGAGCAATCGTGGATCGCGGTTTCTTCGGTCATGTGGGTGGTCTGGATGCGTGATATCTCTTGATCCGTCTCGTGTCACACAGGCCCTCTTCTGCACCTGTCGCCGTTTCACACGAGCGGACAATCGCTCTTCCACGCTCCTTCTTTTGTCCACCCGGTCTGCCGATTCGAGACTCGCGCCACCCCCTCTCTGCCTGCATGCACCCAAGCAACTGCTCCGCACCACCATCCAGCTGGCTTGCCACCGCGTTTCCCGGCCGCGCGACTCCGCCACCGCCTCCAATCAACGCTGCGCCCGCCTGACGACGACCAAAAAAAGGCCTTCGGTTGCTCCTTCCTCCCAAAAGCCTTGAGTCACGTGTTCAGCGGCGCCGCCTGGTTGTGACGGCCGTTTGTGACTTCCCGTCGCCCGATCCGTGCTTGGTTTCGTCGGGGAAGGCGTCCGCGCATCCCTTTTCGCGCGCTCCTCTCCGCTCCGTCGCAGCATGTCTTCTTCCAAGAAAGCCGAGGCGCCGCCAGCGGCCACCTCGTCGATCGCCAAGAAGTACCGGTTCATCAAGGAGGTCGGTAAGGGCGCGTACGGGACGGTGTGGGCCGCCAAAGACGTGGTAACGGACGAGGATGTGGCGATCAAGCGCATTGGCGCGCGCAATTTCGAGGAAAACATCCTGACGAAGCGCGCTCTGCGCGAGCTGAAGATGCTTCGCCATTTGAACGGCATGGACAACATCACGACGTTCATCGATGCCGAAATCAACGACACTGGCGACGCGCTGAACGAGCTCTACCTCGTTGAGGGCCTGATGGAGGCCGACCTGAGCCAGATCATCAAGTCGAACCAGGTGCTGACGAACCAGCACTACCAGTACTTTGTGTACCAGATCCTGCGCGGGCTGAAGTACATGCACTCGGCCAACATCCTACACCGCGACCTGAAGCCGGGCAACCTGCTCGTCAACGGCGACTGTGAATTGCGCATCTGCGACTTTGGTCTCGCGCGCGGGATGCTCGATTTAACGGCACAGAGCCCCTTTGTGAACACCGAGTACGTTGCCACGCGCTGGTATCGCGCGCCGGAGGTCGTGCTCTCCCCAAAGCACTACAGCAAGGCCATTGATCTCTGGTCTGTCGGATGTATCTTTGCTGAGCTGCTCCAGCGCAAAGTCTTCTTCAAGGGCACGACCTATGTCGACCAGCTGCAGAAGATCTTTGAGGTGCTCGGCACGCCCGAGGATCCGACGCTCACGGCGCTGTGCTCGTCACGTGTGCTTAAGTATCTGCAATCGCTGCCGCGTGAGCCTAAGAAGGACCTCGCGTCTTTCTTCCCGCGCGGCTCGGACCCGGCTGGCCTCGACCTGCTCGAGCAGCTCATCATCTTCGACCCTGCCAAGCGCATCGATGCCTCGCAAGCCCTCGCGCACCCGTACCTTGCCTCGTACCACCACCCGGACGACGAGCCCGTCCACCCCAAGATCTTTGACTTCAGCTTCGAGACCGCGAGCACGATCGCGGAGATGAAAGTGCTGATCGAGGAGGAGGTCAACGCCATCAAGCAGGCCGCCTTGCAATCACGTGGCGGCCATGGCGCTGCCGGCGCGGGCGGCGCCCCGCTCGCCGAGGCGCCGCTCTCGCCGCGCGTCACCAACCCCCCTCCCGAGGTCGACCAGAAAACCCTCGCTGCCGTGCCGAAAGACGAGAACATTGTCGCGATGGGTCCGACGTCGGTGGAAGAGGAGATCAACATCAGCGACCTCAAAATCTAGGAACGGCGCTACGCCTGAAGCGTTCGTACCGGCCTGCCTGATCCTCCGCGGGCGAGACGTCGGCGATCGAGGCGGTCCCGCCGCCCCACCCTCCGCTTCTTCCTCCCCAGCGGTTGGCTGCGATCAGCTCGCACGCTCCTCTGCAGACGGAACCTCTACACGTTGAAATATCCTCGATCATACCAATTTTTGCACTTATCAAGACGTTGCTCTACAAACGCGAAGGTGCTGGGTGCCGAAAAGAGAAATCATCATGCAATTTTTGCGAAGCGTGATGGGGAACTGTAGAAGCGAGAACGACCTCGAACACGGCGGCCAAGTAAGGGTGATTGGAACCGACGAGGGCAGGGTCTATTGATGACAGTCGTCCGTAACCGCGGCCTCCTTAACCGCACCGACACCGGTCAATCAGGTCCGCAGGACGGGGGTGTATGCCCAGACGAATGTGATCCTGAAACCCGGTCAACGCCGGCGCCAGAGGACCGCGGTACGAGGTTTGCTGTGGTGTAATTCCACCAACGGCAAGTTTGTGAACCACGATCTCAATGCCGCGTTGGACATTCGACGCTGCATGGCCTTACCCGACAGACCGATAGCGCTGTGCCGCAATCCTGGGCAAGCTACCCTGCGGCCCGTGGTCGGCAAGCTCATCCGACACAGAACCAAATGCGCTATAGCTACTGCGGGGAACCCCTGCGGGCCACCATGGAGGGGATGATGTGCGTGTTGGGTCTGGGAGGATGGGCCTCGTTACCATGACTATTTCCAGCCGAGTCGAGCGATCACACGCCGGATCAAATCATGATAGTCCCCAGACCCTAATCGGGTTTGAATCCGCCCGACCCGCCCGACACTACGCCTTCCTCGGTCGAAGCAACCATATCTGTGGCGTTTGTTTTTCTTTATCCACTGAACATTTACTTCTTGCCGCGGGCCGAACCCGCCTTGAAGAGGATGATGTCGCCGTCGGCGACGACGTACTCACGGCCCTTCTGCATGTACTTGCCCTTGGCCTTGACGGCGGCTTCGCTGCCGAGTTCGATGAGGTCGTCGTACTTCATGACTTCAGCCATGACGAACGTCTTCTCGAAATCGGTGTGGATGACGCCCGCGGCCTGCGGGGCCTTCGTCTGCTTGCGGATCGTCCAGCAGCGGACCTCCTTGGGGCCGCACGTGAAATAGTAGTGGAGGTTGAGCGCGTTGTAGCCCGCGGTGATGACCTTAGACATGACTGAGGTCGGCGGGGCCGGGAGCTCGTACTTGGCCTGCGCGTTCTTCAGGTAGGCCTCGCGGTCCTCGTCCGTCTCGCAGAGCGAGAGGGCCTCTTCGAAGCAGCCGGAGTACGGGATCAGCACGTCGTTGGGGTGGTTCTCGTCCATCCAGGCCTTGATCTTGGCGAGCCACTTGTTCTTGCGGCGGCAGTAGTCGCGCTCGCTCAGGTTGCACAGGTACACGACGGGCTTCGCAGTAAGCAGCTGCAGCGTGTTGATGACCTCGACCTCCTTGTTCGTCCAGTCCTCATCACGCACGTCCTTCTCCTCGAGCAGGCACGTTTGGACCTTCTGCAGCGTCGCGAATTCCTCCTTCTTGGCCTTGTCGCCACCCGAGCCCATGCGCTTGATGTCGGGCGCTCGGGCATCGACCTGCTTCGTCACGAAGGCTTCATCCTTGCGGCGCAGCTCCTCGTGAATGATGCGGAGGTCGCGGACCGGGTCGATCTCGCCCTCCACGTGGATGACATCGGCGTCGTCGAAGGCGCGGCACAGGTGGAAGATGCCGTCCACGGCCTGGATGTTCGACAAAAAGTTGTTGCCGAGGCCCTGGCCCTCGTGCGCGCCCTTGACCAGGCCGGCAATGTCGATGACCGTCAGGTACGAAGGGATCTTGTTCGAGGACGAGTACATCTTCTGCAGCACGTCGACACGCGCATCCGGGACGGCGACGCGCGCCTCCGACGGCTCGATCGTGCAGAAGGGGAAGTTTTCCGACGGAATCGAGCTGTTCGTCAGCGCGTTGAAGAAGGACGACTTGCCGACGTTGGGAAGACCGACAATGCCCTATAAACCCTCATCACATCATAGCATCGTAAAACCGTATTCCGAAAAGAAAGGGACAAGAAACGAAGATTTAAACAGAGGTCAGTACCCTGCGCGAGGAAGATAGAAATAACGATGCAGGACCGACATGACCAGGATGGCGGCTGCTATCAACAGCGACATCAGCCGGGTCCCTTGCGATGCGGTGCGATGCGATGCCATGCGGGGCCGTTCCATGCCATGCCGCGCTCTGCGGGCGCTCACGCCGTGCATTTATCAAAGCGTCAGAGGGCACATTTACCATCTTCAGGTTGTTGCCGGGGCGACCCAGCAGGATCTTATCGAGACCCGCGACCTTCTTGGGCGGCATGATGGCGTTTGTGTCGATGTGTGGGTGGAGAACGGGGGGGGGGGGGGAAACGAGCGGGGGGCGAGTCGGTGGCAAGTCTCGACCACGTCAAGAGCGGATGTCCTGCGTGATGGTTCCAGTATGATGGCGAGCGAGACCAGGCGAGCTGGCGGATATCCTGCGAGACCAAGCGATGGGCTCTTTCATGGCTATCATATGGCCCCGTCGCGGGGATCCCCGATGGCGTCGTCGGTCGACCACGCCGGTGGCCACGACGGCCGAATGCGCGCCTTGCCGCGTCGTAGAGCGGGTCGCATGGGTACAAGCATCCGTGACGACGAATCGTACGCGGTCCCGGCGGTCGCTCAGACGGCTGCCTCCGCTGCCATGCGCGCTCCTCCCGACACGTCCGCCGCCGGCCCAGGCGGGTCAGCCAGCGAGACAGCGAGCCAGGTGCGGGCACCGAAGGGGAAGCGGCGTATGGTATCGCCCGAGCCCGACTCAGCCCTTGCCGACCCCGCCGGCGAGACGAGCACGCCGCGCAGGACAGGGTCCGAGCCGTCGTGTAATCTCATGGTTCCTTTTGTTTTGTGTTTGGCTGGCTCTTTGGCGGGCCAAGCCCCCCCCCGCAAGACTCCGATCAAACCGGCTCCGGTTTCGAGCGCTTCGACTCCGGTCTATCCGACTCCGGTCTATCCGACTCCGACTCCGGGCACCGACGATCCCGAGCCCCGCCGAGGGGGTCCCTTTTAGAGCCGGGGCGCTCCCCCGCTTCCAGCTCACGGGGGATCGGCAGCGAGGTGAAAGATCGCCGTTCGCCGGCCCCCGGCACAACAAAGGTCCGCTGCGCGACGCGGACGGCGTCTGCCGCATCCGACAGGTGCGGGCGACCGATACGCGGACGCCATTCGGCGGAGGCCATACGCCAGGCGGTCGGATCCGCCGTCGCGCCAACGAAGCAACCCTGCCGTCCAGCCACGCGCGGGGATGGCGCTCACTGGGATGGGTGGCATTAGTCGCCGCCCACGTGGTCCGTGGCGGCCACGTGGGCGGGGTTTCATGGGTATCTAGCATGAAATGCTCGACGCCGCTTGCCGACCCTCGGATCCCGGCCCTTGGCGGCGTTCCGTGGGCGGGACGCCTTGGCGTGGCCGAGCCATGGGTCAGTCCTGTGACTCGTCCCCTGGTCTCGCCCCTCCGTCGCCCCTCCGTCGCCCCTCTGGTCCGCAGGTCCCCTGGCCAACCGTCCCGTTCCTGTTTTTACATCCTCATCCTCATCCCCTGTGCGTGTTTCATTGCTTGGACCATGCGGACCTCGTCCGCCGCCGCCGCCGCCGCGGCCGCCGTCACGAGCGGGGTCGCCCGGACGCTGTCGGCGCCGTCGCCGCACGACTCGCATGCCGCCGGCCGTGGCTCGGCGCGCCCCGACCCGAAACCCTCCAAGTCGGCTGCCGCGACGGCCGCCGCTGTGAAATCCGGCCACCGCGCGACCTTCTACGCCGTCAGCGGCGACACCTATCTCGGGAGCTGGGAGAACGACCGGTTCCACGGGCAGGGCATCCACCGGTCGCCGCGGCGGCAGGAGATCTACGAGGGCCACTTCGAGGCCGGCGAGCGCGGCGGCTTCGGCACGCTATGGCAGGGCCCGTTCGAGCACAACCACAAGGTCTATGCGGGGCAGTGGCGCCACGGCAAGCGCCACGGCCAGGGCACGGCCTACTACCACGCGCCGCACCCCGAGGCCGGCGGGACCTACACGGGCATGTGGTCCGACGGCATGCGCACCGGCTGGGGCCGCATGACCTATGCGGACGGCGGGCTCTACGAGGGCGAGTGGTGGCAGGACCAGCGCCACGGCGACGGCGTCCACGTGCTGCCCAACGGCAACCGGTACGACGGCACGTGGTTCAACGACCTCAAGGAAGGCCCCGGCAAGTTCTACTATCGCGACACGCGGCGGTGCTGCGAGGGTGAGTGGGTCCGCGACACCATGACCTGCGGTGTCATGACGGATCTGCCGCCGCTCGCGGGCCGCGCGCCGAATCCGCACCCGATCCCGGCCATCGGGCTGGCCCATGCCGACGACGTCGTCGCCACCGAGAAAGCCGCGATTCGCGAGCGGCGTGCCGAGGCCCTCTTCCAAGCGACATGGTAACCGCCGCAAGGATCTGCCGTCCACTCGGCGGCTTCGGCGGCAGGTGCCATGGGGCTGATCGTGCTTTCCCTGACCCCCGCGAGATGGGGCCGCTCTGATGGGCATACTCCGCCCTGAAACGGTCGAGGGGATCGCGGTCTGTGAACCATCTTGTCTCTCTCATGAATATGAACCTGAAGAACCCCGAACAACGTGCTGCGTCGGGGGATGTGTGCCCGCGGCTCGTGGTGAACCGCTAGCGGAGTTGGAGGCGGGGGCGGGTGCGCGCCGGCGGCGTCGCCGTCGCCGCCGGCCCCCTGGTGGGAGGCTTGTTGGGGACGTGCCGGCGAGCGTCTGGCGGCATCGGAAGGCGGCGGCGCCGGCGAAGGCCCAGCGGCGGCGCGCGAAGGCCCGGCCGGCCGGCCGATCGGCGGCGCCGTGTGTCGGGCGATCCGAGGCACCGTGTCGCGCCGCGCCGCGCCGCGGCCTCGCCCGACCGCCCGACCGCCCGACGTCCAGCCGGCGCGGCGCGGCGGCGGCCCGCACGGCGAGACAATGCCGAGGGCGCTGTGCCGATCGGGCGACGAGATCAGGATCAGGAGACGCTGCGCCGGCGGCGGCGGCCGGCCGAGCGCGGGCCGCCGCAGGAAGGGCGACACGAGGCCAGCAGCGCCGACGGCTTTTAGTAGCGTTGAGTAGCGTTCCCCTTGCTGCCAGGGGTCGGTAGCGTCGGTAGCGCTGCCGACCCGACCCTCGGTGGTATCGAACCCCCCCACGTGGCTCCCATCGACGTCGCCTCGTCGCGAACGGCTTCATTGGTCTCGACTGGTCCCCACCGGCCGCGACACGCGTCGGTGATTGGCTCCCGGGTCTCGCCCCACTCCAACGAGTCCGCCGCCCCGCTACACGCCTCGCCGCGACCGGCCTCGCGCGCGCCCACCATGGCGATCCGCCGCGACTTCGTCCGGCAGAGCGAGGCACCGCCCTCCCATGTGGAGCTCCACGCTAGCGTGCAAAGCACCGGCTTCTATGCCGCGCATCGATTGCTCGAGGTACAGCCCCGCGAGGCGCAGCGCCGCTTTGCTCCATGCGCCCAGACCCGCTCCCCCACCCGGACGGACCATACTCACCCCTCCAACAAACTTGCCTGATTGGCATGATTGGCATGAATTGCGTTTTTGAAATAATGACCGGCTGGTGGCGGGTTGTAGCTGATCCCGGCACGGGCCCCGCGGTTCAAGCCCCAGATCGTGTTCCAAAATACCATCGCCTTTAAGGAGCACGTGCAGAGTCTGGCAGACCACCCCGACTTCGACGAGATCCGCAGCGACGGCTGCTATGTCCTGCTGCGAACCCGCCGGCTCGAGCCCGCGGCCACCGCGACTTCCGGCGCCGCCGCTGCAGCGACGCCCTCGCCCGTCGCGCGCTCGCCACGGAGCGGTGTGCAGCCCTCCGCCGCCACCGTCGCTCCGGCCTCGGCCTCGGCCTCGGCCTCGGCCCCCTCGTCGAGCGCCGTCAAGACGCTGACCATGACGATGTCCGTGTCGGAGTTCTACGAGTGGGCCGAAGCGGAAGCGCTGATCGATGCCGACGAGTCCAAGCAGATGCATCAGGACCTCCAGGCCTACTCGGGCGAGGCGCGGCGCTCGGCCGCGCTGCGCCACTACATGGCCATGACCGGGAACCCCGTCGCGTACTTTGAGTTCGGCGCGCTCGCCGAAGCCGAGCTCGACCCGTCGGCGCCGAGTCCGGCGGCGGCTGCCGCGGCGCGGCGCCCCCACGCCCCGGGCGCTCCCTCGTCGGCCGGCGGCTCGCTACCGTCCGCGGCCGTGCCATCGTCGTCGTCGTCGTCGTCGTCGTCGTCGTCGTCGTCGGAGATCGTGCCGTTCGGCCCGCGGGTGCTGGTGGAGCTGTTTGCGGACCAGCTGCCCGAGACCGTCGAGCACGTGTCGCGGTGCGTGCGCGGCGGGTACAACGGGCGGTATGACGGGGTGCGGGTGACGCGGGTGGTGCGGCACGGGTGGGTGCAGACGGACGCGATCACGCAGGACATCGACGGCGCGCCGCTGACGGTGCCGACGGTGCCGGACGAGAGCTTCAGCACGCGCTGCGACCAGCGCGGCCGCGTCGCGCTCGCCAACACCGGGCCCCACTCGAGCGGCAGCGCGCTGATGTTCCTGCTGAACGCGATGCCCGCACTCGACCGGCGATACCTCGTCGTCGGGCAGTGCTTGACGGGCGGCGAGGTCCTCGACGCCTTCGAGGCCATGCCGACCGTCTTTGAGCGGCCCAAGACCGCCGTGCAGATCATTCGCGCGGGACTCCTCTAGCCATCCATGTATTGTCGAGGCGATTTCATACGTGGCGGAGCGGCCCTCCCGGGGGCTGCTGGAACATCCAGAGGGAGCGCGCCGCGCCAGGACGCTGGCGATGCCCATTCCTCGCATCCGAGCCGCTGGTCTCTCTGGGGAAGGCTGGCTGTGCTGCGGTCTTACGCGGCTCAGGCACCAGTGCCTGACCATCACTCAACGTTGCGTCGCATTGCGTCGATCACGCCATCGCCTCCTTCCCTCCCGGGCCCTGTGACGGGCCGCATGTCATGCCTAGCCTGACAGACCCGCGCGGTGTGTCGGTGTGTCGGTATACGGGATGTGGGGTCGCGACCCCGATGGAAGGCAGCAGGATGTGTGGGGTAGCCGCGCCACCGATGGTGTGGCATCCTGCTGGGTGAGCGAGTGGCAGGTGCCATGCCCTGGCCCGCTCCTGCGCGCTCGCACTGGCCGTATCCTTTGTAAAAGTCATGCGTCGCGCCTCCATCGACCGCTGGCTGAGAAAGTCGCCGGGAGCCTCGCTCGTGTCCACGTCATGGCACGGCGGGGTTGAATGAGTGGCCGACGGCAGGAGGCACCCGCGAGGACCCCGCGTTGGCGCATTGCCTCCGGGCCTGAACTCACGCTCGCGGTGATCCGCGCGATGGCACCATCGCGCGTCTCAGAGGTGTGGGGTACCGCGGCCTGACCGGCGACCCGCGCGTCTCAGGCGACGCGCGGCGACGCGAGCTCGCAGCGGCCATCCGCGCCGTGGTCCGACATGGGCGCCGTGGTCCGACATGGGCGCCGGCCTCGTCGTGGTGGGCCCTGGAATCATGCGATGGCCAAGCCGCCGCCGGGCGGCGGTGGCGCAGCGGCCGGATCGTGGGGTAGACGCCGTATAGACGGCGCGTTGACGCGCGGCGCGCGGCCCCTGGCGCCTTGGCCCGGCGTGCAGGCCGCGGCTGCCCGGCGCGGTGCCCACGTCTGCGGCATCGACGGCCTCGACGGCGGAAGCCGGCATCGACGGCCTCGACGGCCTCGACGGCCTCGACGGCATCGACGGCATCGACGGCATCGACAGGCGGAAGCCGGAGCGCCAGCGCCCTCCGTCAGCGCCCGCCGTCAGCGGCGACAGCGGCGACCAAACCGGCGCGGCTGAGGCTTCGACCGGGGGACGGGGGATCCGGACGCCGCGGGTCGGCCCATGCGTGGCGTCCCTGTCCGCGGCGAGTCGAGGGCGCCGCCATGGACGGGCGCCGTCCCAGCGGCGTCGGCGTGCGCGCGGTATCGCCTGATCCGGGGTCCCCGACGTCGCTTCCCGCGGGCCGCCACCACGTCGTACGGCGGTCGCCGCACCTCCCGTAAAAGCGTCCGAGCCTCGGAGCGCCGCGTTGGCCGCGCTCGGGCCCATGCCCGCGGTGACGCGGCAGCAGGCGCCGGGTCGCGGGCAAGGGTGCAGCATGCATCGCGCCGCATGCACGCCGGGCGTCCGGACCCGCGGGTTGGGGACGATGAAGGCGGCCGCGACGAAGGCGGCCGTGATGGCGAAGGCCACGGCGGTCGGCGCGTTCCGACCGAGCGCATGGCGGCCGACGGAAAGACCCGCTCGGGAGGGCGATGCCGTGAAGACGGAGCTTCGCACGACGACCCGCGGAAACGGCATGAGTGGCGGCGCCGCACCAACAGGGGCCTGAAGATGGACATCGACGACGGCTACCATGACTCAGTCGGCAACGACGGCGTGGAGTAGGACGGACCCACTGCATCCTGGGGGTTTGGCGGAGCCAAGACCGCGCGCCTTCGGCGAATCGCTCCGTCGCGGCGACGCGGGCCGCGGCGACCAGCCGGTCGGCGTCGCGTCCGCATCGCGGTGCCTCGCCAAGCGCGAGTCTCCGCGGTGGGCCCGACGCGGCTGCCTATTTAAAGCATCGGACGCTGCCACAAGTCTCAGGCTCGAACGACTCCCTCTCGACCTCCCAAAGACTGCTCGAGACGCCTCGAAAGGCCATGTGACCAACCTGCAGCAACGAGCCTCGGCCGCACCGTTCTCAGTCTCGACCCGGCATCTGATCTCGGGCATCTCGACACGGCCGACGCACAGGTCACTCGCCCCTCATCGTCCTTGAACTCGGCGCTCTCGCCGACGCGCCGCCGGTCTTTGCTCTCAGACGGACGACAGTAGCGTCCGATTCCGGCGCTCCGCCAGGGCCGACGGCCACGCGTGCTGCGCTCCCCGTGGCTGTCGCCCAGCGCCTATCGCCCGCACCATGCAGCCCTCCAGACGGCTCCAACCGGCCGGGATGGCCCTGCTCGCGCTGGCCCTGCTCGCGCTGGCCGCAGGCGGCGTCGCGGCGTCGCCGACGGCGTCCGTCGCCGCGTCTCCTCCGGCGTCCGATGCGCCGGACGCGCCCGCGCGGTCGCCACCCACGGTGGATGAGATCCCCAAGTCGGCCGCGATGCCGTCGTCTTTGCTATCGTCTCCACCGCCGCCGCTATCGCCGCCGTCGCCGCCGTCGCCGTCGCCGTCGCCAACGTGGCCGCCCACGCTCGCCATGTCGCCGCCACCGCCCGGAGCCAACGAGACGCTCATGATGGCCATGACGCCGGAGACGTGTCCGGTGCTGCGGCTAACGGACGCGGCCAACCACCCGCCACTGGAGGAGGGCGACGCCATGGACCAGTATGTGCAGCAGCAGATTCTGCTGCACCCGGACCTGACGATGTGGGATATGTACAAAGCGGAGGTCCAGGAGTCAATGACGAAGCTGAAGCACCAGTCGGTGACGCAGCTCGTGTTCGGTATACCGATCGCGTGCGTTCAGTGGCTGTGGGAGTACCTGAAGCACACGGTGGCCGAGTTCTACGGCATGGTCAAGTACGGCATCCGGACGATCTTCCACCCCAGACAGCAGATGCACGACTTGGCGGAGTTCTTCAAGGAGCTGAAGCTCGGCTGCCAGCTGCTGTGGGCCATGTTCAAGGAAGACCCCAAGAAGGCAGCCAAGAACATGGCCGGCGGCTTGCTGTTGCAGCTGAAGCACCATCCGGTCACGTTCCCGGCCGAGATGACCGTCCTGCTGACGACCGGCTTCATGGTGATTGACCAGATCATGGGGGTCATCGAGATGCTCGCGGGCACGCTGCCGTCTGCCGTCAGCGTGGGCCTGCAGTCCGTTTTTTTCCTCATCCACCTCGTGGACGACCCGCTGATCGCGATGCTGCCGATCATCCGAGCGACCGTGGATGGCCAAAAGAAAAAGAAGGAGGGCGAGGCGACCCTGCTCAACAAGGAGAAGGACGCGGGCAGCCACGACGACTTCGGCGTGCCGTACCTGCCGGCGCACCGCGAGTTTGAGGTCCTGCCGACGTGCCAGATCCCGGCGCAGCACCCGGCGCGGCACCTGACGCCGGCGCGGCTGTGCGACATGTCGCTCGAGGACGCGCGCTGGACGGTGGCGGGCACGCGCAAGACCATCCAGGCCATGTCCGGCGCCGAGCGCGTCGACGTCGCCAACTACGTGCACGACTTTATGTGCTGCTACAACCCGGTGATCGAGACCGCGGTCGAGGCCCGCTTTGCCAACGGCACGCTCACCGGCGACACCCTGCTCTTCTCGCATCCGGTCGAAGACTGCGAGATCGCCAAGTATGACTGGGAGGCCGCCTTGGACGAGCTCCAGGCCAACAACATGCTGTGGGTGCCCAAGCACCGCGGCAAGCGCCGCCGCAAGCACCGCCAGCTCGTCGCGATCGACGACTCGGTCGAGGAAAGCGTGGCCCAGGTCGCGGTCTTGGATCGCAAGCCCGAGGCGTAGAGGGAAACCCCCGCAAGACGATGGCCGCATTATACTCGTTCTAATTTATCAATCATTTGATCGTCCCGAACCGATGCCCACTGCCCCGCTGACGCAGGCGGTCGGCCGGGACGCCGTGACGCTCGCGTGGTCCTGGTGTGCCGCGCTCGGGACAGCGATTGGGAAAGGCGATGCTGCGCCCCGCCCGGGAGCGAGCGCCCAGCCCTACGCGCCCACGCGGGGGACCAAGAGCTTGCGCGGTGAGAGGGGTATCGGCCCTCGCTTCATGGCATCGCCCAGCCTGGACCACCCACGCGGGGATCGCTCGCGTCCGGTAGATCAACTCCACGCAGGAGGACCGGTCGTCGGGGTCTCCTGGTGCATCGGATCCGATCGGCCGGCCGGCGGCGGCTGTGAGCGCGCGTCCGTGCCGTGCTGTGCTAGACGATGCCACGTGGCGAGATGAACAAAGCCCGAGGCGGCGACGGCGGTGCGGCGGTCGCGATCCTGCCGTGATCCTGCCGCGACTTCGTTGACGGCTGCCGCACGCCGGTGACTGGCGACGCCTCCGTGCCCGTGTTCGTGGCCGCCGCCGCCGCCGCCGCCGCCGCCGCCGCCGCCGCCGCCGCCGTCGCCGCCGCCGCCGCCGCCGTCCGACGACTTTCCTGCTGCTGCTCCTGCTGCTCCTGCTGCAACTGCGACTGCCGCGGCTGCGACGCGACACCGTGCGGTGGCCTGCGGCCCCGAAGGGATCGGGATCATGCGGACCCACGCCGAGGACGGCATCGCCGCGTCCCAGCTCCTCCAGAGCCCCCTCTACGCCCTGACCGGGCAGCTCGTCTCCGCCACCGCATACCCGTGCGTGTTCCCGGATCCGGCCGCCGCCGACAGCGATGCCGCACCGCCGCGATCCGCGCCGCGGCCGCCGCCCACCACCGCCGTCGGTGCGGGCGACGGGGCCGGCGCCGACGCCGGCGGACCGCCATGGCCCTCGCCGGTGCGCTACGCGTCCGGGGCCTACGACGCGCCCTATGAGCTCGCCGCGTGGTGGTACGCGCTACTCGGGCCGCCCCACCGGTGCTGGCCCTTCCACCCGATCCCGCGGCTCCGGGCCGACCACCGCGCGAGCGCCGCCGATGCCGCCGGCATGAACGCCCACAAGCGCTATGCGGCAGGCGACCCCGCGCCCACGGCTTCGGGCGCTTCTGCCGCTTCTGCCGCTGCCACCGCTGCCGCCACCGGTGCCGCCGCTGGCATGAACGTGCCGCCGCTCTCCGCGCCGTCGTCGTCGTCGGCCTCCGCCACGGCCCACGCCGCGGCGGGCAAGAGCACCGGCGCCGAGTCGCTTGAGCCGGTGGTCCGCGGCCTCACGAGCAACCTGCTCGACAACAACAACACGACCGGCAATTGGGCCCACCTGGTGGTCGTGCTGCTGACGCTGCTGCGGACGGCGCGGCAGGCCGAGTACGACTGGCGGGGCACAGCGGCGGCGGCTCGGCGATCTCCCGTCCCGCCGCCACGTTCGCCCACGCCCGTCTCGCCGCCCCGGCCCGTCCTCGAGCCCTCGCCGTCGCTCCATCCGCTCACCGCGCTCCCGCCCGCCTCGGCGTCCGTCGCCAGCGCTCCGGCGAGCCCACCCCTCCCATCCGCGCAGCCAGCGTCTGCCGAGCCATCCTGGCTGCGCAGCAGCTCGACCGCGCCGCAGGACACGTCGCCGTCCGCGCCGCCGCCCTCGGCACCGCCCTCGGCACCCCCGCCGCTATCCGCCCCGCCTCCAACGGTGCCGCTCGCCGTCCCGATTGATCGACTCGCCGCCGGGTACGCCCTCCGCAACGCGCTGCGGCTGCACCGACTCCTAACGGCCGTGGCGCTCGAGCACGTGCCGAGCAAAGAAGTCGCCGAAGCATGGGACGCCGACCGTCTCACGGCGCGAGCGCGGCCGGCGACGCCCGCGGGGCCGTCGACCCGGACGCCGCCGCCGCCGCCATCGGAGGCTGCCGCCGCCGCCGCTGCCGCCGCGCCCGTGACGCTCGCGATCCCCGCCGAGCCCCGGACCTTGCCGCCGCGGGCCCGTACGCCGCCGCCCTATGCTCGTGCCGGGCTCGTGGACACGATGAGCGCGCGCCGCGCTTCCTTCGGATATGACACGCCGCCGCGGCTCTCGCCGGCCATGAAGCTCTTCCATGCCGGCGGCGGCAGCTCCGGCGGCAGCAACACCGGCGGCGGGGGGGCTGGCATCAGTCTGAGCGGCGGCCATCATGGACATCACGCCGCCACCGCCGGCACCGCTCCCGCGCCAGTCTCGCTGCTGGTCGATCCCGCTGTGCTGCGAGACGTCCAGGCCGACCGCCGCCCCCGCGCCGACCAGTTGCTTGACGAGCTGTGCCAGCTGTTGGCAACGATGACGCCCGGTGGAGCGCGGTCAGCATCGGCCCCAGGATCGAAGCACATCGCGCTGGATATCGAGATTTATACCGACGCCATGCTCTTGCTGCTGCGAATGCTTTTGCCCGCCGACGCTGACGCGGAGGAAGTCGACCAACGCGTCGCGATGGCCGGGCTGGGCGACGCCTCGGGCGCCGTCGGCTTCGGCCTCGGGCTCTCGCCCCTGCTCCCCATGAGCCCGACGCTCGCGGCGCCGCTCCAGGACCGCGTCTCCTACTTTGCCGAAGTGCTCGGCCACCGGCTGCCGCATTTCTGCGTGGATCTCGTGCCGCCGCTGCTGTCGCGCGCGACCTTTGACGTCGACCGGCTCGAGCGGCTGATCAACGCGCCCGCCGGCGCCGGCGGCGCCCATCCCGACGCCGGCGCCGGCGGCGGCACGCTTTCTCATTTGCCCTTCTCGGCGGGAATCCTCGGTGCCCACACGGCCAGCAGCTGGTGGTCCTGGATCAGCGGTGGTAGTGGCGGCAACAGCAACAGCAGTGGCGGTGGCGGTGGCGGTGGCGGTGGCGGTGGCACTCCCCCCGGGTCAGGCCCCACCGCGCGCAGTCTTGCGACGTTGGCGGCACGATCACCCTCCACAGCAGCATCGCCGGTGGCCTCGGCGTTCCCGTCGGGCACCGATCTGGCGTCCCCACCGGATGCGGCCGCGTCCACGCCCCGGACGACGGCGCCCACCGCACCGGGCGCCGAGGCCTCGGCATACTCGTCGACCGGGTCCCTCGCGGACGCCACAACGGCGACGCCACTGTCGGCGGCTGCGTCGGCGACAGACCGCGCCGCGGCCTTGGATGCGTCCGCGCGCGTGCTGCGGTGCCTCGTGCGGCCGCAGGTCACCGACTGGCTTCCCGACGCGATCCGGCGGGCATTCCTCGGCGCCGCTCGCGCGCTGCTGCTCACGCTCGTGACCTTGCCGGACTCGTGCTTTGTGCCGCGGCCGGCAGCGGCGCTGACGGTCGACGACCTGGCCGGCCAGCGTGGCGGCGTCCGCCACGTGGTCGCGAACCCCGTGTGGGACCTCTGGACCCAGCTCGGCGAGACGACCACGGCGGCGGCAGCGGCAACGGCGCCGGCCGCGCAAGAGCCAGCTCACTCGGCGGAGTCGCTGGTGAGCCCGGAGAGTGCCGGAACAAGGGCGAGATCGCCGTCGTCGCCGTCCCGGCTGGCGATGACGCCGCGCGTGGATCCGCTGTCGCCAGCCGTGCGCGCGTCGTTCAAGGCCATGCTGAGTCTGCTGCTCGACCCGCTGATGGTGTTGCCGGCGAGCGGTGCCGTCCCCGCCGCCGCAGCGCATACGGGGCTCTCGGCGGTTGCGATGGCCGGCGTCGACCGCTTCGAGGACTACGCGGGCCTCATTCTGTTCCATGCCGCGCTCGACCAGCCCACCGCCGCCTCGGGCGTCCCGGGCGTCGCGGCCGACGGGACGCTCGCTGATCCCGCCGCGTGGCGCAGTCGCATGAATCGCCCCACGCTCAAAACGTACTTGCTTGCGCGGACCGATCCCGACAGCTTTCTCGTGCCGCTCTGCGCGCGGCTGACGGCGTGGTCTCATGCGAGCCATTCCGTGTCCACCTCCCATGGCCCCCACGACGTGAGCGAGCTCCAGTACGGCATCGAGCCCGCCCACGCGATGGGCATCTACCTCGTGCTCTCGCTGCTCATCCGCCTCAGCCAGGACGCCCTGTGGGTCTCGGGACTGTGGCGCACCATGACCATTGCACCGCTGTTCCTGACCGACCCGGCCGCCGCGCTCCAGCCGCCGGTCCCGCCCGGCGCGTTTCGCGGCGGCGGCACCGCCCACACCCTCTACTTTCCCGGCTCTGGCGCCGCGGGCGCCGCGGCCATTGTGGCCGCGGCCGCCGGTCGGGGCTCGACGGCTACGAACACCGGCGCCAGTCCGCGGGCCGCGGGCACCCACGGCGCCGCGAGCCGCCTCGGCGTTGTCGGTGGGAACGCGGCCACGACGCCATCCGACTCGGCGGCCGCCATCATTGCCGTCGCGACCTCGCCGATCGCGAACTCACCGTGGTCGACCCAGGATATCCTGCTGTACGCGCTGCTCGGCGCCCTGCAGCGGAATCTGGTTCGCGCCCGCGACTTGGCGCTGCATCACGCGATTCTCTCGGAGCTGACGCTGCTGTGCCAACACGCGCGCCACGTCCGGCTTCACGTGGTGGATCGGTTCCTCGCGCTGGTCACGTGGTGCGTAAGACGCCGCGCGCTCTACCAGCATCACCAGCAGCAGAAGAGCGGCGCGCCGACGCCGGTGCTCACGTCCGACGCCCCGCCGACGCCCATGGACGCCCATCGCAGCCCGGGGGGCAGCCGCCGCGCGAGTCTCGCTGCGTCGTACGCCTGGGGCGGCCACGACCCCATGCCTCCGCCGCCCATGTCGCCGAGCAGCATGGCGCCCACCGACGAAGCATCCATTATCGACGCGACCCTAACGCTGCTACTGTCGCAGCTCACGCGATTCCTGCTCGCGCACCCCCGGTCCGCGAGCCAGTGGGTGTACGGCGTGCTCCAGCGCGGCGCGGGCATTCTCTGGGGGTATCCGACGGCGGAGGCGCCGCAGCCGCAGCCGCAGCCGCAGCCGCACCCGCCGCCAGCCCCCGCCGCGCCGCCCCATGATGCCGCGCATCCCGCGGGTGCGCCAGGGGTCCCGCCGATTCCAGCGCTTCCCCGGCCGCCGGACGTCGCGGCGCGGCTCGGCGACGCAGCCTGGCACGCCTGGCGCCCTGGCCATGCGCACGTGGCGCAGCTGCGCCGCGCGGTCGTCGGGCAGCTTACGAGCGGGTCCGCCGCCGCCGCCGCCGCCTCCGCGACTGCTGCTGCTGCTGCTGCTGCGGCGGCGGCGGCATCCTCCACCACTGCTGCTGCGGCGGCCGCGACTCCTGCGCCGATGTCGCCGACGGACGCTGCCGACGACGGCGGGCTCGCGCAGGCCGCGGCCGAAGCCGCGTGCGCCGCGGCCGAGGCCGACGTGATCGGCCGCTTCTCGGCGGCCGAGAGCCTCTCGGCCCTCGTGGCGGTTCTGCACCGGTTTCCCGACTCGGAAGTCGTGGCGGCGTCGGGGCCGTCCGGGCTGCGGTCGCCGGAGGTGTTGCCGGAGCGGCAATCACTCGACGGGGGTCGGGCCGGGGGCGGATCGGAACCACATTGGGTCAGTCATCCGCATGTCCGCGCGTGTGCCCGCGATCTCTACCTCCTGACCTGTGAGCCGCCTCAAGGCCTCTGAACGACCGGGATCGGGCCTGCTGCATCGGCTTCAGCATCGCTGCATCAACCGGGGCGTCTCTAGCGTCATGAAGAGATGATCCAGCAATGACCGTGACCGTATAACGGTATGTATAGTGTATAGGTATGTTAATAGGTCACGAGTCAAACTGAAAAAAGAAAATGTGAAGTGTCGCTCAAGGAAGACGAGCAAGACGAGCAGCTGAAAAAAATGAGGATTCATGCAAATAATGTAAAAGAGAGAGGGTATCAGGCCTTGACGCGCGCGAGCTGCTGTTCGTGAGATTTGTTCTGGAAGACAAAGGTGACGGCGCGGGTCCGCGTGCTCGTGGCACGGAGCACCGGGTCAAAGACCTTGTTGATCTCGACCTGGGAGATGTGGTTCCAGTTGCTGGTGTCCGAGGCAGTCGCGCCCGCATTGATGCCGTTCTCGGACTCACGCGGCTTCACAAGCTGACGCGACCCATCGCGCGTGCACCGGGCACACTTGAACGTGTCGTGGGTATCGCAGAGGGTGTCCGGGTTGTACTGGAACAACTGCCGCAGGTTCTCCAGCGAGAAATGCCGCTGGACATCCTCTTCCTCGTCGACCACACACGACGACAGGCTCTGCTTGTGAGCCTGGCGCTGGAAAATCTTTTCCTCGATCGTGCCGGTCGCAATGAACCGGTAGATAAAGCACATCTTCTTCTGGCCGTCGCGCCACACGCGGGCTAGCGCCTGCGCGTCGTTGGCCGGATTCCAGTCGGGGTCAAACAGCACTAAGCGGTTCGCGCCAATCAGGTTGATGCCACACCCGCCGGCTTTGCTCGAAAGCAGAAAGATGAACTCGGGCGACGCCGGGTCGTTGAACTGATCCACGAGCTTCTGACGCTTCTGGATTGTCATTGCGCCGTCCAAGCGCAACGCTCCCCACTGACGCCCGCGGCACATCGATGCCATTAAATCCAGTGTCTGGGTATAGTTGCTGATCAGCACGATCTTGTCGCGAGAGGTGCGGCGCATCTCGGTGATCATATCCTCGAGCACCCGCATCTTGTCGCTCCAATCCGGCTTCTCGGGCGACTTCCAAAACTCGGCATCCGCCAGCTGCTGCATCGCACGGAAATCACGCGGCGCATCAATGAGGCAAGGGTGGTTCACGAGCTTCTTGAGCAGCGTGATTGCTTTCAAGGGCTGGGAGTGCTGGCCACGCAGCAGCGCACGGCACTCGGGTGTGTCCATAAACGCTTTGTAGAGCTTCGCTTGCAGCGGGCTCAGCTGACAGAAGACGACGTGCTCATACTTGACCGGCAGGTACATGGTTAGCAGCTCCGCTGTGCGGCGAATAATGAACCGGTTCGCAATACCCAGCAGGTCTTTCAGCCGGGCCTCGCTTTGCTCACGATCCTTATCGGTTGCATCCGCGTCGCGGCCCCGTAAGATCGGGTTCTCATACTGCTTGCGGAAATCGTTGGCTGTACCCAGCACCCCCGGGATCGCGAAGCTCAGCAGGCTAAAGTACTCGGTCAGATCGTTCTGTATCGGCGTGCCGGATAGAATCACGCGGCGGTGCGCCTTCAGGCTGTCGAGAGCCTGGTAGGTCAGACTGTCCGCATTCTTCAGGCGATGGCCTTCATCGCAAAGAAGTAGTCCGATTTCCGTCTTACGCAAGATCGGAGTATAGGTGCGCAAGGATTCGTACGAAATAATCAGCACCGGGTTCACAATGCCGCGGCCTTTGCAGCACGCGAACTGGTTCATTTGCTTCGTCGTCTCAGACTTGCCCGACTTGTTGTCACACGCAAAGGGTCGGACGCGGCCCGCGCCCAACCACTTGTCGAGCTCGTTCGCCCAGTTCTTGACCAAACTCGATGGGCACACGATCACGGCCTTTTCAATCGCGGGCTTCCCCGGTTCCGGCGACTGCCGCAACAATGTCCACAGCAGCGTGATGCACTGCAGCGTCTTGCCCAGTCCCATCTCGTCGGCCATGATGCAGCCATACTTCTCGGGCTCCGTGCGGCCGGTGACACACTCGTACAAGAAGCGTACACCGTCGATCTGGTGAGGCCGCAATACGCGGCCAAGCTTCGGGTCGACCACCACGTGCACCTGCGCCTTAGGCCCGCCACCCAGCAGCAGCGAAGATTTCTTGGTCATCTCGAGCTGTTGGGCGGCAGTCAGCACGGGCGGCGTGTACAGCACGATCGCATCCGGGTCTTCCGGATCATGGAGCGGGCCAGCACGCAGCAGCGGTGCACGGCGCATGCCCAGCGTACGGCCTGCCCGCAGACCGGCATAAATGGGTTTCGGGATGGTTGCCGTCGTGGCTGTCCCCGTCGCACCGCCCGCGGTACGTGGTTTGATGCCCATGTTGACGAACGTCGGCGCCTTGAACGGTTTCGGCGTCAGCGGGCAGCCAGGATCCGGATGGTGATGCACTTCCTGCGACGAGGACGGTGGCGGTGCCGCCACCGTGTCGTCATCGTCATCCGCATCACTGGCATTGTCATCGCCAAGAAGCCCTGGTGGCTTGGCAGAGGTACCACCAATGCGGATGCCCTTGACAATGTTGCCGGATGACGGCGGCGCGAGCAACCGCATCGGACGGCACCCCAATCGCTTCGTGCCAATCGTCGGCGAAGTCGACCGCCCCTCCTCATCAGTCGCATCGTCATCGTTCTCATCGTCGCCCGTCGGCTGACGCGTCGCGCGGATCGCCGACGCAGCCGAGGCCGCGGCTTTGCGAGATGGACGGCCTGACGAGCGCGTGCTGCCGGCGCCACTCGCAGCAGGACGACTGCCAGGTGCGGGTCGACCGTTGATCATCACCGGCTTGAAGGCCCCGGTCGGGCGTGGCAGACCCGTGCCGTTGCCCGTGCTGAAACCAGTAGGACGTCCAAGGCCCGCTCGAAGGGTCGGCACCGGGCGGTCGCCCAACGCCGCAGTAATCTTGGACACATCGTGCAAGGGTGGTAACGCACGGCGGATGCCATGAGAGACGGAGGGTGGAGGAGTGATCTGTGAGGCTGATGCGACTATGACAGGCTCGGGTGTGACCTGTTTGGTCGGTGACGCGGTTGTTGCACGGCTCGATGGCACGTGTCCCGTGTCCGAAGTTTCTGAAAAGACGGAGGCCGTGTCCACCTCGCTGACACTCGTTTCTTCAGGCGTGGTGAGCTTCGCCGTCCTCGTCGCCCGCCTGCTGGCCAGGACGGTACGCCGAGTGGTCAACTTGGGCTTCGCCTTCGCCTTGGTCGTGGTCAACGGATCGTCGTCATCATCGTCGTCGTCCTCATCCACGGGGCTCAATTCCGATTCTGACTCTGAGTCGCTCGGGGTGGGCTGCCGCTGCGCAGCGGCTCGGGATCGCGAGGTCGCTGCAGGCGGATGCGCCGCAGCATAGGCACGCCGTGTCGTCATGCCGCGAGCCGATTCCGCCGGTGTCGATGCAGACCGCGGGAGGACCACCTCATCGTCGTCATCGTCATCATCTATATCGTGCGGCTCCGAATCTTCCGAAATAATGGTGACCACCTCTTCGGGAACCGCGCGAGAGGCCGACCTAGGAGGTACCGCCGGCGGCAGCGGTGAGCGCGCACGCGATGGTGCCGGACCACGCCGAGACGGAGCCCCAGTTGTCTTGGCCGCCGCCGCGACGGCTGTGCCCGATTTGGCACGTTTCAACGGCGGCAACTCGTCGAAGTCGCTGTCATCGTCACTGAGCGCGTCGCCAGCCAAATCGATCTCCACGCTGCTGTCAGTGTCATCCATCGTCACCCGTGCATCGCGCAGACCGGAACCCCGTGGCTTTGAGGGCTGAGAGGATCCGACATGGGGATGGGACGGACTCGCAATCTCGGTCGTGTCGGCTCCGCCCTGGACACCGGTGATGACGCGGGAAGCAGCAGCAACGGGGACAGGTGCCTGATGGGCTGCAGCACGTGCTGTGCCGACGGGAACGAGGGCGTCTAAGGCACCCTCCTCCGAGTCGGCATCGCTCAGGTCACTGAATTCGCTGAGCGTCGCGTCCGAGTCGTGGGCGTTCTGATCAAAGTCACTGCTGGAGGCCTGCGAGTCGTGCCGACGCATGGCCGAGAACAGGACCCGCCAGAGAAGGGACCGAGAGTTCTTAAGAATCGATCAAAGCACGCAATCCCGTTGTGGACTGAACTGGACTTCAATTCGAGGTGATTTGGCGGAGTGAACGGCGAGAAAGACCCAATGGTAGCGAGTGATCTGCTTCCAAGCACAAGCACGACAGAAGTATAAAATGGATGCAATATAAAGACGTATGGATGTTAAGCCGTGGAATGCTAAGACGACAGGAGGATGGCAAAGGACGAGGTTGGCCAAGACGATAGGCGAGCGGAGCGGCAGTGTCGGTCGAGACGAGCGGAATCAGGTGTGCTGTACGGGTGTCGGGGTATCGGTGTCTCAATGCCGTGCGCAGGCTGCTGCATGAGCGAGCGGGTGTGATGTCTCTCATGCATGGGGAGTCATCAGCCACCAGCCTTCACTCATCATGAAACTGGCGAGGCATGGCCCCGCAGAACGATCGATCGCTCTGGTTAGAAAGTGATCCAGCAGCGGGAGCCCGCTCATGGGGACGACGTGGCCCGTCGGCGCTCGTGGACAGTCCGAGACACGAGCCCGACCGGCCCCGTGTCACCGTCGCTCGGCCTTCCCTCGGACCCGGCCGCACCCCGTGTGGTCTCGCCTTGCCACCGGGGCCGGTGGTCGGTGTGTCGGTGTGATGACGGGCTGAGCCACGCATATCTAAGCCACATAACTGAGCCACGCATGGCTGCGCCACGCCTCTCTTGCCCAGCCGGTGAAGGCCGGAATTGAGGGGCAGCCTCAGCACGCCCTCCGCCACCCCATCCCCCGAACGCCACACGCCGCGGTTCACAAGCTCGTGGATGGGGATAGGAGATGGTGGACGTGGCCGCCGAAAGCTTACAGTGGTCCTGCCCACAACGACGCGTGGCGCATCCATCCCACACATCGACTACATCTCTTGGAGAACGCTCGCCAAGGGTGAACTGGCGGATGTTGGGTGTCTGACTTGATATGCTGATGGGCGCTCCTGCCTGTCTTTGTTGTCTGCATCCCACGAGCGTGCCCTATCCGTCTCTGTCACCCTGCCACACCGTTCCATCGCTGACTGCTGACTGCTGACATCGTGCCTGGGCTACGGCAGTAGACTGGTGAACGTCGCTTCGTTCCCGACTCGACTTGACGTGACGCTGATAGATACGGCTGGCGAGCCTAGCCCGGCCACGCGACTCACGGTGGACTGGCGGAGGACACCTGACTGGTCCGTGATTGAGGCCGAGACCAGGACTGGGCCTGAGTTGGCTTGGCCGCTGGCGGACCCCGTGGCGGACCAGACGCGTCCAGTGAACGGTGCGCGGTCCACCGTGAGCGGTTGCCTGTTTACGGTGCCCGGTACCCAGCACGGGCGAGGGCGGTGCGACGGGTCGTGACGTGGCGTGGTCGTGGCGGTGTGAGGGAGCCATCGCCGTCGCCGTCAGCTTGTTTCAGGATTGATCCTGCCGCGCCGCGCACGGGCTGCTCTTCAACGGCGCCTGCCGAGGAGCCGGTGGCTGAGCCCCGATGGCCACTCCCGCCCCACCGGGACACCGTCCACCTTCACACGGCCACGACCTGCAGGTATCGTCCGCCAGCGGCGCCATCAACCATGCTTCCCCGCGGAATGCCCTGGTCGCATCCGCCCTGGACAGGACCACGACAGCCGCCGCCGACACCGCCGACGCCGCCGACACGCCCAGCATGATGACCACGGTCACCGCTGTCAACCCCCATGCGAGCACGCCGCCGCCGCCGCCGCCGCCCTCTGCCCCCGACCACGGTGTGTCCGATGTCACCGCCATGGCTGCGACCATGGCGATCGCATCCTCTGACGCGCATTCGCCCTCCGCGAGTGCGCGTCTCCCTTCGGCCAAGACAACGTTGCCGGCCTCGTCGTCGTCGTCGTCGAAACGGCGCTACTATCACGAGAGCGCCGACCTCGATGAAGACGACGAAGACAAAGACGACGACGATCTGAGCGCGTCGTCATTGAGCGACGAAGAAGCCGCAGACGACCGTGACCGTCACGGCGGTCCGCGGCCGCCGGCATCGGATTCGAACGCTGTCGTGGCACCTGCCTCCCCGTGTCCATCGGCAGCGGCGTTCGCGCGGTTGAGCAGGATGTCGCATCCGGACTATACCCTCGTCCAAAAAGCGCCGAATCCCTATGAAGTGACAGACGTCCGCTATCAGGAGTTCCAGCTGCCGCCTGACGTCCGCCAGCGGTTTACGGTCCTGCGGGACAACGAGTATAAGTATGGGACGGAAGGCCGCAAGCTCCGCCGTGGCGAGGAGCACATGCCGTGCGTATGTGCCGACGAGATGCCGCCGCCGCCGATGGACCAGTGCTGTGGGCCTGAGTCGTGCTGCGTGAACCGCTCGTCCATGATGGAATGCGACCTCGACGACAGCGGGCCCGCCGGCACCCACCGCTGCCGCAACCGCCGCCTGCAGCAGCGCGAGTACGCGCCGATCCACGTGATCCAGACGCGCAAAAAGGGCTACGGCCTTGTGTCGAGTGCACCGCTCGACGCTGACGCGCTCGTGATGGAGTACGTCGGCGAAGTCATTCCGTACGAGATCTTTATGCGCCGCACGCGCGAATATGCCGAGTCCGGCGAGACGCACTTCTACTTTATGGCGCTCGTCAACGGCGAGTACATTGACGCGCTGCGCCGCGGCAATCTCGCCCGCTTCATGAACCATAGCTGCGACCCCAACTGCGTGCTCCAGAAATGGATCATTGGCAAGAGCAACCGCATGGGCATCTTTACCAAGCGGCCCATCGCGCCAGGCGAGGAACTGACTTTCGACTACCGCTTCCAGCGGTATGGCGACAAGGCCCAGCCATGCTACTGCGGGTCCCATAACTGCAGCGGCTTCATTGGCGGCAGCGATGA
This sequence comes from Caulochytrium protostelioides, assembly GCA_003615045.1. Lineage (NCBI taxonomy): Eukaryota > Fungi > Chytridiomycota > Caulochytriomycetes > Caulochytriales > Caulochytriaceae > Caulochytrium > Caulochytrium protostelioides. The sequence goes on along the minus strand of ML014221.1, from coordinate 32,542 downwards.
CGGCGTCTCGGCCGCATCCAAGAAGGGCAAGAAGACAACGGTCGCAGCGGCGACGGTCACTGTCCCAGCGGCGACGGCAACGGCGGGTCCCGAGTCGGGCGACGTGCTTGACGGCGATCTGAGCACGGCGGCGTCGTCGGTCGCAGCGCTGCCGACGGCCCCGCCGGCCGACGACGATGAAGCCGACCAGCTTGCCGAGCTCGAGAATGCCGTCACGACGAGTATGACGGACAAGACCTCGGCGGCGGACATCGCTGCCGCGTACCGTCTCGACCTCACCGAAGAGGCCTACTGGTCGCTACTCGTGGCCGAGCAGGAGGAGCACCAACAAGCTGCGGCTGGTAAGCCGCTGCGCGGGAGCGCCCTGCGCCGCCAGCGGCGGCGAAACCATGCGGCCGCCGGCGTCGGCGGCGCGGCCGATTCTGACGCGACGAGCAGCGACAATGAGTGGGTCGACGCATCGGCTGCGGGCCACGGCGGTCGTGCGGCGCGCGGCGGCGACGGCAGCCTCGGGCGCTCGCAGGCTGCGAGCAGCGGCGCACGCTCGCGCAAACCGCTCAAGCCGCTGTCAACGCGCGAAGACGTGCAAAACGCGATCCGCGAAATGCTTATCACCATGTTCACGCCGGTCATCCTCGCGCGCCACCTGCAGCGCATGGTCCATGTCGCGGACCGCGGCCTCCTGCGCGCGTTTGTGCGGTTCCAGGGCATGTCGATCTGCAAAATGATGCTGGCGCGGTTTGTGCCCTTCAGCTCCGACCGCTACCAAGCGACGCTTAAGTCAGCGGCGGATCCCGCATCAGCTTCGACGGCGTCGGATGCCGCACCGGCGTCGGCGGGCATCGACCCGAGCCAGCCGCCGTTGACGAAGGACCAGGAAACGATTGCCAAGATGACCCTCGAGCTGCTCGTGCACGTCCCGTTGACGAGCCGCAACATCCTGGACCGATTGAACCTCGAGACGATGGTGCGCCGTCTCCAGGCCCGATGCGAATCCTACCTGGCGGCCCATCAAGCGTCGACCTCCGGTGCACCGTCCTCGTCGTCGGCACTAGAAAATCTGGATACGCCCATGGGCAACGTGGTCGACGCTAGCGATGCAGCAGCGGCGTCGGCGACATCCACCACGACTGCGGTCGAGGATGCCACACTGCCGGACGCGGCGACGTCCCTTGGCGCCAGCAGCGACGTGCTGAGCGTGTACCGCGACCTGCTGGACGACTGCAATACGATTCTCGCGCTGTGGACGTCGCTGCCGGTTGAGTATCGTATCCCCAAGCGGCAACCGGGTGGGACGGCGTCCTCGGGCGCCGCCACGCCCACGGCGTCCCACGGCGCGTCGACGCCCCTCGGCTCCGGCGACCGCACCGGTAGCGACACGCCGAGCCGGCACGGTGCCGAGCTGCGCGGTCCCCTCTCGCGGCGCGACAGCCTCAGCGCCGAAAAACGCCTGCGTCGCGAGAACGGCGCACCCGCCGCCACCGACGCCACGCTGCTCGCGCAGCGCCGCCGCGAGCGCTTGCTCCGTCGGCGGGAAGAGCGCCGTGAGATGCGCCGTCTCGCGCGCGCGCGCGCCATCGCCCAAGACCACGACTATGACCGGGACCGCGGCCGCGACCGCGATCACAACGACCGCGGCCGCGACAGCCGCCGCTCGCGCTCCCGCGAGGGCCGCGACGGCCCGCCCGCGCCGGTGCAGCAGGGCGACTGGTGCATGTACCATACCGACGCCGGCAAACCGTACTACCACAACACGCAGACCAAAGCCACCCAGTGGGACCGTCCGGCCGAGTTCACCGCTGCAGCGCCGGGCAAGACCGGCGACCGTGGGACATACCCCCGCGGCGGGCACGCGGCGTCCGCGGGCCCGCAGAGCGCCGGGGACGATCTCCACGGCGGCGCCCTGTCGTCGCCGGCCCTCTCCTCGCGCCGCGAGTCCTATCTGCATCCGCAGCCGCCGTCCGGCGGACGCGACGGCAGCGCGGTTTCCGCCGTGGCCGCCGCGGGCGCCACGACGCCGACCTCCGCCGCGGCCACGACGCCGCTCTCGGCGGGCGCCAGCGACGGCGGCCCCGCCACGCTCGGCGGCTACTCGGCCGAACGCATCCGCGCCCAGGTCGCCGAAGCCCGGCTGGCCGTTCAGCAGCAGAACGCGCAGCGTCTCGCTCGGGAGAGTGGCAACGGCAGCACGAGCGGCGGCAGCGGCGGCGGCGGCGGCGCCGCGGGCGGCAGCGGTAGCGGTAGCGGCAACGTCACCAGCGGCCCCCACCGCCATTCCCGCGGCGCGCGGCCGTCGACACACCGGTCCGGGTCGCCGTCGGCGGGCGATGCCGGTTCCCGTAACCGCCACCGGTCGCCGCCGCCGTCGAGCCGCACGCCCGCGGGCGCCCCCGCGGCAAACGACGCCGAGGACCCGGTCGCGCTCGCGAAGCTGCGCGCGTTCGTGTCCACGAACGTAATCAAGTACCTGAGCCAGTTCAAGGGCGAGATCGAGACGCAGCGGTTCAAGAAGACGGCCCGCAAGTTCACGCACCAGGTCGTCGAGAAGGAGCGGACGCGGGTACCCCGCGTCACGGCCGCCGACATGGCGACGCCGGCCTTCACGGACAACCTGAAGCAAAAGATCAAGCTCTTTGTGCGCAAGAGCATGGGCACCATCTAAACGGTCTCGCTCAACGGTGTTTGTTGTGGACCTCGCAACGCGGTGGGCCACGCTCTGCCGTTTCTCTGCATTTTCCCCTCCTGTATCTCCTGGCATCCTTTTGCTTTCCTCTGATTAGACAATTTTTTTTCCTCGGATACACTGGATGGATCGATGGGAGCCGCAGGATGAAGCGCTACTGGAGTCGCTTGTCGACGACGGCGAAGCCCTTCTCTTCGTACTCCTCCTTGGTGATCCAAAGCTGGTGGAAGGTTCCGAGCGAGCCGAGGATCGAGCCGCCGAGCCACGAGGAGAAACGGCGCTCGGCGGCATGTGCCGTGCTGTGGACTTTGATCTTGACACCGGGCTGGACGGCCTCGAGCGCCGACCGCAACCGGTCGTTGAAGCCGGGCACCAGCGTCGTGCCGCCCACGACCACGACACTGTTCCACAGCTGGGGGCGGACGTCCACGTCGCACGCTTGGATGGCGTCCTGCACCAGCGACGGCAAACCGCGGTACGCCGCGCCAGGCAGCCGCGCCGTGCCGCTGACACGCGTCTGCGCCGCGAACGCGGCCGCGGACTTCCCGCGGGCGCCCTTCGTCGCCGCTGGATCATCGACGGCCATGCCGTCCGTCTCGCCGGCGGCGTCGGCACCGGCATCGCCTTTCGTGTCGGTGACCGCATCGGCCGCATCGGAGGCGGTGGCCGCGGCGGCCGTCTCGGCGGCCGCCGACGCATCCGTCAGCGGACAGAAGGCCGGGTCAAAGAGCGATTCGGGCAGGCGGAAGCGCTCGGGCCCAAAGGGCCGGTTGTAGCCGTTCGGGAACTCGAAGGCCTTGGCGGGCCGGCCCGCGAGCAGGGACGCGTCAAAGGGCGTCTCGGCGACCTGGAGGACCATTTCCTTGAACTCGGCGACGACGCGGTTGACGCTCATGCGGTGGAAGGAGGGGCGGGTGCGCGCGACGCGGTCGTCGCGCAGCGTTATGGCGGGCGTCTGCTGCGCCTCGACGGCGCGGCGGCTCGCCAGCAGGTACGCCGGCGTGAGGGCGTCGATGCGCTCGCCGGCCAGCGTGCGGTCGTCCGCGAGCAGCTGGGAGGTGAGGGCGTCCAGGTAGCTGCCGCCGACGGGCGCCGTGCGCGTGGCTTTGCGGATCGGGTAGCCGTCGACGACGGGCGCGGCGGTGGCGCCGTCCATGCCGACATCGAGCACGAGCGCGGTCGGGCGGCCCAGGGCGAAGGCACTGAGCACCGGCGCGCGCGCCAGGTACAGCGCGGGCACATCGAACTGTTCGAACGCGAGCTGCATCAGCGTCGCGTGGTCGGCGCGCGGCGCAAGCGCCGCTTCGCTCAGCAGCAGCGGGTGCTCCCGCGGGTCCAGGCGCAGCTGCGTGTCGTAAATCCAGTCCCAGAGTCCCGCATACGCGTCCCAGTCCGTGATGACCCCGTTCTGCACCGGCGCGACGACCTCCATCTCGGGGCGCCAGCCGTACACAGCGCTCTCGCCAATGTAGTAGCGGCGCTTGCCGTGGCGCCGCGGCGCGGTGCGGCCGGAGGCGGCGCTTGCCGGGTTAGCGGCCGATGTGTCGGTCGTGATGGCGCCACTAGCACCGGCGGCATCGGCCATGGGGTGATCCGAGTCGGCAGGCGGCGATGTCGGCGCGGCGGTGGCGGCCTTGCTGGCCGGACTCCGCGCATCGTGTGTCGCGGCATCCGCATGAGCCGTGGCGGTCTCACCATCACCGCCCGGCGAGGCGGCCGCGGCGTCGTCGGAGGGACAGTAGCCCGCCAGTGTCGGGAAGACGAGGCGCGGAGATTCTTCGCCAGCATAGCCGATGCGGCTCATGGACGAGCCGAAGTCAAAGATGAGGGCATTGACCTCATCTGATTGTCATGCCGGGTCCAGCGGCGTAACGACGCGGCGCGCGGCGCGAGAGATGTCACACCAAGCACCCGTAGACCGTCGAAAGGGATTGTCAAGACGTCCTGAGGTGAGTCATGAGTTACCCGCGGATCAACGCTGCTGATCGAGCGGGATGGCGATCCCGCGTAGTCGAGAACGAGCTTACCTCCGCCGTAGGTCACCATGGCGGCAACGCCGAGGGCCAGGCCGAGAGCGTGGGCGAAAGACGCAGGGTCGCCGGCAGCAACGACGGTGATGGAATGGCAGCGGCGTGTGCAGCAGACGCAGCGTATGGACGCCTGTAACCCAGAAGGCTGAAGGCAATGGCGGCCGCCGTCGTCGCGTGCGGCGTTGCCGGGTTTCTGCTATAAAAAAAATCAGCGGCGGGCGTTACGCCGACGGGAGCGGTCACGTGGAGCAGGTCGTCGCGTCAGTCAACGACGGCACCGAAAGTTGGTGATCAAGCGTCGATCCTCCAAATGCGTACAAACACAGAACGATCCAGCCCGTTGCGGAGCTTCGAGCAGAGCGGGCGGAGGAGTCGCGGGAGGGAAGGGGCCGTCAGCGTTAACGTCGCTGGAATCGGACGCCGCAGCGAGACCGATGAAGCGCATGGCCAGGCGTCGCGACGCGCCCCTGTGAGCCTTGGCCCTCGCCACAGAGCGACGGCGCGACGGCCACGTGCCCGCCGCGGCCACCGGTGAAGGGGATGCGGCACGTGTGAAGGCGCGATCCCGCCGCTGACGGCGGTCGGCCAGAGCCGTCGGACGACGGCGCGCCGCGGTGGCCGCGAGCGCCGCCTCGAGAGGCGAAGCGAGGAGGACCCTCCACGCGGGGGCGCCGTGTGCTTGGGCCCTTCGCCTGGGTCCACGGCGCCCGCCACACTGGCCATACCCACCGCCGGTCGCGAGCGCCATATCGAGTGCCCGCCGTGGACAAGGCTCTGGATCGTCAAGCGAAGCGGCATCTGGGGTGACCGGCGCCAAGAGGACGCATCGCCGACGCGACATCGCCGGTTGTCCCTCGTCAGTGTCACGCCTGCATGAGCCGTCACTGCACCCCCATGAGGTGCTAGACCGGCACGACCCGAGGACGAGAAGTGTCATCGCGCGGCGTCGATCGCGCTGATTCCGCATCCTTGCTTCGGCTGCGTTCATACGATGCGGATGGTCGTGAGCTAGCTCGACGGCCGCTACCGCGGCGAGTGATATCTCTCCCACAAGTCGATGATCTGATATGTACAAGCAGGCGCGTTGGCGGTTCCTGTCGTTTGCGGAAAAAAGGCTAAGCCACCCGTGTCGGAGTTGTCGTCGGTCCCCCGCGACCGCCGGCGGACTCCGCCCACGGCGGCGCATCGCCTCTCGCCCGTGTGGCGAGCTAGGGACCACCCGGCGAGACTCGCCGCGCGCGCCGAGACGCTGGGTATGAAGGGTGTGTCCTGATGAGACGATACGTCATCTGGGTCCATCGTTTGCGCCAATGTGTCGGCATGGTCGGCCACGTGCTGACCCTGTCCGTCTCACGCTGAGTGCCGCTTTCGGGCGGAGGCGACGGGCGCCTCTGTCGGATGCGACATCGTCGAGGTCCTTGCCTTCCTGCCGATCTTCCTGCCTCGAAGGCCTCCTAACCTCTCGTGCCTTTGGCCCGGATACCACGTGCCACGCTTCTTCCGTGGCACCCTTCCTGTTGTCGACGCGGCGCGGCGACGCGACCTCGCAACCATCACCATTAACCACCGATCAGCGTCGGACCTGGGTGACGGGGCTGCCTTCCGAGCACACAGAGACCTTGCGCCTGCATCTTGTTCAGGTCCGGCCGCCGTCCGACTTCCGTCAGCGGGACCCCTTCCTTCTGCCTACCGTCCCAGACGGTGCTAGAAGGCGAACGGCCCCCCCTGTTTGCTGCTCGCTGCCCGCCTTACTTATCGCCGACAGGATGGCCGCCGACTTGAAGCGGCGCCGTGGCGAGGCCACCACGGCTTCTCACCAGGCGAGCACGCCCGCCGCGGAGCCGACCGGGGCGAAGCCCGCAGCCCTGCCGCAGATGGCGGTGAAGTTCGCGGTCGACGAGACGTTCAGCCAGGAGGCCGGCACGGGCCCGTACCTGGCGTACTTCCCGAACCTGCAGTCGGGCTCGGCCGCGAAGCACTGTGTGTACGACGCGGCGTATGCGCAGACGACCGACGCGCAGGGCTCCTTCTGGGAGCAGCGCCACCGCCTGTCGGCGCAGGCGGGCGCCATCACGTTTGTCGCGGACTCGCATGAGGACCAGGTGGACGACGCAAGCGCCGCGTCGGCGTTCCGCCACGTGATCGGCATCTACGACAAAGCGACGGGCGTCGTGACGCTGCGCGAGGCGCCGACGGTGACGTTCCGGACGGCGCTCGCGGCCGACGCGCGCGCCACCGCCGCCGCCGAGACGGCGTACGCGGTCAAGTCGATGGCGACGCGTAACGCCCTCGGCCAGGAGTTCGGCACGCGCAAGCGCCAGAAGGCGCTCGAAACGACCGAGCGCAACCGGATCACGACGGCGCCGGTCGCCAACGCGACGCACGTGGACGCCGCGGAGGCCCTCGACGCGGCCGTCGCGTCGCAGGACCGCCAGCGCGAAGCCGAGCGCGAACGCGAGGCCGCCCTGCGCGAGCACGGCGTCGGCATTGACGCCGACGGCGGTGTTGACCACGACACCGTGTCACTGCTGGCGGTCCTGCCGCCGCGCGACCCGCACGCCGACACGCCCGCAGGTGTCTACCAGCTCGGCGACCTGATCACGGGCGACGAGTGGAACGGCCTCGACGTGCAGCCGCTGCTGGAGCTGGCCGACACCGAGCCCGCGACCATCACGGCGGCGCTCGCGCCCCTGACGCCGACAGCGGGCCTCGTGGGCCGCTTCCGCGACTGCCTCGAGGAGTCGCGCGACCCCGACCGCTTGCGCGTGCTGCTCTACCTGGGCTACCTGATGCGCATGCTGACGATGCGCCTCGGCCTGATCAGCCCGAAGGTGCTGGCGACGACGCTCGGTGCCACGAGCGAGCCGCTCGTCGCGATGCTGCGCCAGCGCTTCACCGAGAAGCAGGTCGCCCGCGGCGCCGAGCACCAGGGCATGACCGAGCATACCCGCCAGAAGCTACTCTTCCACCTCATGACGCTCATCCTGATCCTCGATGACTTCCAGGTCGATCTCTCGAAACTCGCGGGCGAGCTCAAGCTGCCCCAAAACAAGGTCGGCCTGCTCTGCCGCACCCTCGGCTGCACGCTCGATCGCGTCCGCGGCACGCGCATGGCCGTCCTCAAGGTGCCGATCCAGCCGCCGCCCAAGCGCAGCCGCGGTGCTGCTTAGTCCTGCTTTATCTGTTGAATCCCTCCTCTTTTTTTATTGTTTTTACACGGATCCTGTTGACCATTCCCTTCCGGACCTGACTCGGGGTCGCCCTCGCTTCGCTCTCGGAAGCGTTGTCTGAGTCCTCTGAGGCGTCTCGCTCGGAGTTGGCCCATGGCTCCTATCCTACTTACCGTGCGTCTGAAAGCTCCCACGTGTCGGCGAATGCGCCAGCGAATGGCGATGACGAGAACCCGGATGCTTGGGTTTCGTTGTCTCCTTCGCCGATGGGGTGGGGCGTCGCCCCAGGGGCCCCGTGGCGGCGTCAGCGTCGAATCGCACGCGCCGGCGGGTGGGATGGGCGGCCCGGGGCGCACCCCCGACCGCGCATCGTGATGCGCCGTCGCACACTGCCCGCCATCGTTCTTCTTCCGCGGGCTCGGCAGGCCTGCTGATCGTGCCGCGAGGCCGCGCGTCGACCACCGCACCTGGGGTCGTGTCATGACGCCGCCGCAGCGGCGACCGCGAGCATACCTCCCACATACGCCGACCCGCCAACACCCGACGCCGCCTGCTCGGCGCTACTCCTCTCCACCGCCTCCATCGCGCCACCCAGAGGCCGCACCCAGCTCCCTTGTCGCGCCAACACCGCCGGTTGCCACGTCCATCAGCGACCTCTGCGGCACGTCACCGCGTCGCCAGGATCTCCGAGAAGCCGCGCGCGGCGCAGGGTTCCGCATGGTCGCTCCGGCGCTGGTGGGCCACCCGGGATCGGCGATGCCGGCCGCCACCGCGGGTATGCCCGGGACGAGCCAGCCCGCTCCTCCGGCCGCCGCCATGTCCGCGTCCATAACGCCTGCCGCCACGGTGGGATCGATGCCGACAGCGTCCATGCCGCCCGCGGCCGCCTCGCCGTCGGCGGTTCTTGCGGCCGCAGGGCCCCGCGAAGGCCTCTTCCGGCGGTGGATCCCGCAGCCCGGGATGGCGACGCAGTCGGCGCAGCCGCTGACGGGCGAGCACGCGGTGAAGCTGCTGCTGATGGTCGCGCAGGCGGCGGCGACCGCGCCGCCGACGGCGCCGCCGCTCTTCGAGGCCGTGCTCGTGGACCAGCCCGTGGACCAGACGATGTTCGTCTTTGAAAGCGACCCGAAGGAGCCCGCCATCCCGCATGACGGCTACGGCTGGCTCGACGACGAAATGCACCTCGTGAGCCGCCACGGCGGCCGCGAGCTCGAGATCTGGACTCACGTGTCCGGCTTCGCCGCTGGCGAGCGCTTGACCTCCATGTAAGTGTCATACGCCGACGCCGTTCCTCCCGCCCATCACGCCTCGCCGATGCGATGATGCTAAGAAACCCCATTGGAAACCTCATACTCACCCACCGATCTGGATGTTGTTGAATTGACGCTCTCCCACCTAGGACCCGCCGACGATACCGGCTGCGCGATGCGCCGCGGTACCAGCTGATGCACTACCTCGCCATCAACGACTCGATTGCGGACCGCATCCCCGTGCACCCCCACCAGGTCCGCATCCGCCCGCGCGGCCCCGAGGGCCTCCCGCCAGGCGCAGGCGTCTACCTGCCGCGCCGGGAGCCGGGCGTCCTCGTCCAAGCCACCCACCCGGCGGCGGGCGCCTCGCCGGGCGCCGCGGGCAGCGCGAACCTCGCCGGCGGCATCCACGGCGGTCTCGCCGGCGGCGGTGCGTCGACGCCGCTCGCCAGCAACCACCGACGGATCCGGGACCGGCGGCCGCATACGCCGTCCGGGTTGACGCCGCGCATCCCGACGGCGTCCGGCGCTCGCGGCGCCGCAGCGCCCGGCCACGACACGAGCATCGTGCTCATGGCGCAACCCAAGGCCCACCCGGCGGTCCTGCAGACGGTCGAACTGACCGACGGCGACTACGGCGACGCGCTCAACGAGTCCTATGTGCGCCGCGCCAACCTCGAGCGGTACCAGCGCAACCACGCGTGGATGGAGGCCGTGCTCTTCCCGAGCTCGTGGGACGCGATGAAGGACCCTGCCCTGGAGGCCGCACGCCAGCGGCAGGCGGAGCTCGAGCTGCAGCACGTGCGGCGGCAGGTCGCGGCCCTGCACGACGAGGGGTATACCCTGGATCCCGAGACCGGCATGCCGACGGGCCCCGCCGCCGTGGACCCGCACGTGCGCCACCCACCGGCCGCGCTGCCGGGCACTGAGCACCTCGCGTCGCCCGAGATGGCGCGGCTCGTGGCGCAGCTCGCCGCGATGGCCGACCCGGCGACGCCACTCGCGCCGTGGGACGCCCGCGCCGACCTCGCCCGCATGGAGAAGCTGCTGCATGCGACGCTCGTGCCCGGTCCGGCCCGCGGCCTCGCGACCGTGCAGCCGGTGCCGCTCGCCGCCCCGCTGCGCGCCGCCCTCGAAGCCAAGCACACGGCCCTCGTAGCCGCGATGGAAGCGGAGGTGGCGCAGCAGGCCGAGAAGGATGCCGCGATTCGCGCCGCGGCGCGCGCCGCGCAGCAGCAGCAGATCGCGCAAGCCGCCGCCGCCGCCAACCGCCAGCACCCGCTTCAGCCGCCACCGCCGGGCACAGCCGCTGCCGGCGTCCTCGCCAGCCCGACCGCGGCGATGGACGTCGACGGCGCGGCGCGCCAGCGACCCGCGGCGGCGTCGCCGTTGAACGCCGTGGCGGGCCCGAGCCCCGCGCTGCCCGGCACCGCGACGACGACGGCCGCCGGCGCGTCGGTGCTGGCCTCGCCGGCCGCGGGCGTGCCGCCCGTCGGGTCCGTGCCAACGTCCGCGACGCTCGCGCAGCCCATGGTGATCGATATCATGGGCCCGGCCTCGGCCTCGGCCTCAGCCGCGACGCCCGTCTCGGCGACGCCCGTCTCGGCGGTGTCGGCTCCAGGCTCCGCCGTCCACCGCGATCCCCCGACGGGGCCGCACTAGCGGCTTGGTTTTCATGTGTTGTTCATATGTTTCATGGTATGCAGTTCACACCGTCGACATCGATGCGTCGATCACGTCGATCGAGCAGCTGGGGCTGATGGAGAAGCGAACGGATCGTCCGCGTCGATGGGCAGGCCGTTAACCGTCTTTCCTATCGCAGCATTCGGACGGCGGTCATGGGCCGTACGGTCGTGGCGGCGGCGGGATCTTCGCGCAGCAGCGGTCGCTGCGCCGTCGCGTCGCGCGGCCCCGAGCCCCGCTTCGCGGAGGGCGGTGGCGCGACCGACGGCGGCATCGCATACGCGTTCTGGCGACACAGCGGGCACGCGCCGCCGCTCAAGAGCGTATAGTAGACCCACTCCTCGTCGAGGCACATGGCGCCGCAGCTGCCGCAGGTGCGCACGTCGTCGCCGCGCCAGAAATGGCGGCTCGCTGCCGGTACGCTGTCCGGCACGGCGGCGGCCGTCGCCATCCCACCGTGCGTCTGGCGCTGCTGCCGCTGCGCCGCGAGCGCCGCGGCGTGCGCCGCCACGAGGATCGGCTTCGGGTCGCCCACCACGTAGTACCGCGTCGGCGTCGTGCCGTCGCCCGGCACGGTGCGCAAGCACGGCGCCGGCAGCGCGAGCAGCTGATCCGGCGTCAGCACGACCGCGCCGTCCTGCAACGTCCAGGCCACCGGCACGGCGGGTGGCGTCGCCCGTGCATCAGCTGCAAGACCCCATCGCTGCTTCACCGCGGGATCCAGCTCGTCGGCATCCGCGGCCGCCATCAGTCGCGTGATCGCATACGCGTCCTCCACGTCGCTGTCTGTTGCATTCGCGGCGCTGGCGCCGTCGCCGTCGTCACCGTCGTCGCGACGCCGGCGGGGGGAGCGCGAGGCAGAAGCCGGCCGCGCGACCGTGAAGCGGGCGAGCGGCAGGAGCGCGAGCGACACGGCCGACCGCACGAGCTCGAGCCCGCACGCCGGGCACGCGGCCTCGCTGTGGCCGCTCGGGAACACGTGATAGCACAGGGGACAGGTGTCGCGGGCGCCGGCGCCCGCTGCGGCGGCGTCCGTCGCGCCGTCGTCGACGGCGGCGACCTGCAGCTGAAGGGTCTGGATCGCGGCGCGGCCTCCGCGGGCACCCATCTCGCGGAGCGGCTTGAGCCGCGCGAGCCGCGCCACGGCCGCTTTCGCGGAGCGCACGTCGCCCATCGCCAGCCCGAGGCGGGCGACGGCGTGCGCGCACACGGACACGCGGATCCCTTGGACCGCCGCCGACGGCACGTGCCCCGCGGCGGCGCGGTCGAGGGCGTTGAGCAGCACCGCGGCGGCCGTGAAGATGGCGCTCGGCGCGGCGCGGTCCCGGCGCCCGTCGACGACGTGCTCGTAAATCTGGGTATACGTGAACAGCCAGGACGCCGCGGTCCGGTGCCACGCGGGCGTCATGGCGGGCATCGCCTCCCACGCCGCGTCCGGGGCCGGGTCCTCGGCCTCGCTGCTGCGCCGTGACTGAGCCAGCAGCGTGTGCATAAAGGCGGCGTCCGTGAACCGGTTTTCCTGGATCGCGGCGGACAGCAGCGTGCACAGCACGCGGCGCGCGCGCGCCGCGGCGCCTGCAGCGCGGTAGTAGGCCTGGGCCTCGAGGCACGCGCCGTTGGCCAGCAGATGGTCCGCATACGCCAGATAGACCTGGCGCTGCAGCCGCTGCATCGCCGGCGGGAGCGGCTGCCCGGAAAACGCTGCGTCGCCGCGCACATCATCACGCAGCACCGTGAAGGCCTCGCGCCATCGGCCGAGCTCGACCAGGATCTCGAGCCGTGTTTGCAGGAGCAGGACGCGGCCGGACTCGTCGTCGGCCTCGTCGCCGTTGTTCGTCGTCGCGACAACGAGACGGTCGTCCCCTGGCGTGTCGCTGACGCGCGGCGTGAAGCGAAATGCATCCAAGACCCGCAACGCCACATCGGGCTGCGCGCTCCGCAGAAACGTGATCCCTTGGAAGAGGGCGGCGCGGCGCTGCCGCCGCTGCGCAGCGCTCACCACAGGCGCGGCCGTGGCGGCTGGCTCGGATGCCGGCGCAAATGCCGTTGGCGACGACGACGACGACGACGACGACGCTTGAGCGAGCCCCAGACACTTGGCCTCGACCGCGTCCACGAGCCCCTGGGCCGTGAGAATGGCCATCGCGCGGCCGTACTCGCCGAGCCGCCACAGCGCGTCCGCGGCGCCGACGAACTGGTGCGCGGCTTGCAGGGAGTCGGCCTGGCGCGTGAGCCACGGCGCGGCCGAGACGTGCTGGCTGTCCGCGAGCCGCTCCGCCTCGCCCCACATGGCCAGCAGCGTGTACATATCCAGTGCGAGCGTCAGCTGCCCGCACGCGACAAAGAGCGACGCCGCCGCGGGGTAGTCGCCGCGCATCGCGAGCAGCGTCGCCATTTGGGGCTTCGTCAGCGGCTGCGGCGCGACGGCGTCGTGCATGTGGTCCCACGCGGCGCCGCTCGCCGCCCATGCCGCCGCCGGCGTCGAGGCGTCGCCCCCAGCCCCCGCGGCCCTGGTAGCGGTGGTGGCGACGGCGGCGTCCGCAGGTTCGATCCGCGCCACGACCGGCGGCGGCGGCGCGGCTTTGACGATCTCGTGGAGGTAGTCGGCCTCGAGCTCGCGCGAGCGGACGCCGAGCGCTGCAAGGTCGTGGTAGCAGGCAAGGGCGACGTCGGGGCGGCCCCACTCGAGTGCGCGTTCGGCGAGCCAGATAAGCTCGGTCGCCGTGGGCGCGAAGCGGACGAGCTGCAGGATGCGGTTGAAGGAGACGGGCGGCGCGCGCAGCCCGTGGCGCGCGTCGCCGTCCGCACGTCCGTCCGAACGCGGCGGCGGTCCCATGAGCCCATCGCGCCAGTACCGCGTATACGCGACCTGGTGGTGGATCAGCGACACGCCGTCGTGGACCAGCAGCGACGAGCCGACGAGACCGACGACGTCGACGCGGGTCGTGGCGGAGTGAACGAGCGGCACGCGGGCGACGCAGCGGTCGCCAATGTAGACTTCCGCCTCGGCGGTCGATGCGAGTACAAACGTCTCGTTCTGGTAACGGTTCCAGCAGACCGTGTCCACGGGCGCATGCCGCTTCAGCGCGGCTTCCAGCAGCTGCCACCCGGCGCCCGCGTCCACGTCTACGTCCACGTCGGTGGTCGGGTCAGCGACGCCGGCGGCCGGAACGGCGTCCGCGGTGGTGAAGATCACGGCGCCTGTGGCGATGGCCATGACGAGGACACGGCCGTCGGTGTCGACGAGGGCAACGCGGTCGAGGAAGGGCGACGGCGCGATCTGTCGGATCGTGCCCATCGCATAGGTCCGCGGGACGCGGGCGACGTCGATGGGCTGCGCGCGGTCGTGGCGCAGACGCACGATGCGGCCCGCGGCGGTCGCCATGAACGCGATCCCGCCCACGAGCGCGCAGGCCGTCGGCGGATCGTCGCGGTCGAGCGCCACCTGCTTGAGCACGGCACCGCGCGCAACGTCGTACAGCGCGAACGCCGTCGCGGGCATCTGGTCCTGCCGCAGACCCGGCGGCGCGGACGGCGCGTGCGCGACCCACAGCCCCTGCGGGAGGATATCGACATACTTGCATGGCGGCGCCGCGAGGCCGGCGAGCCCTGCAGGAGGGGGCGTCGCAGCAGCTGCCGCGTCGGCATTCAGACGCCGCGTGGCGGCGCCCATCGCAAGCGCGAGATCCGGCGCAAGAGTCAGTTTGCACTTCATGTGGTAGTTCATCGCATCCGCCGGCTTGTCGCTGAGCAGCTGGTACAGGATAAACCGGTCCGTCAGCTGAACCGCGAGGCGATCCTCGTGGATGGCCATCGTCTGCACGATGTCACGGCACCGGATGCGGGCTTTCTGCTGTGTCACGAGGTGCTGCAGGATGATGTCGGTCAGGTTCTCGACGTAGGCGATGCGGTCGTACGCGACCGTCTGGACGCGTCGCGTCTCGAGCTGCCACAGGCTCACGCGGCCTGTTTGCGTGCCCGTGAGCAGCTGCCGGCCCGACTGCGCCGTCGGCGGCCGCGCCACGCAGCTCCACACCCAGCCATCCGCCTCGCACGTGCTCAGCACGGGCGTGCCTTCAAACGAGTAAAAGGCCACCGCGCGGTTCGAACCCGCGACATACAGCAGGTCCAGGTCGGGCAGCACGCCGAGCGCGAGGGCATCGAATGGCAGGGCGCGGTCCTGCTTCCGCAGGCTTTGCAGATCGTCGGTCAGGATGGCGAGCTGGGACTTGAAGTCCGTCACGGCAAGGACTTCGCGGACATGAGCGCGGGCCGCGGCTAGGGTGTTGCCGCCGCCGCTCGTGGCCACGTGGTGCTGCGGCGGCGGCGCTGTCGGGTCCGGCATCCACGCCAGCGCCCAGATGCCCGCGTCACGCGCCATTTTGTGGAGCACGTTGCCGGCGCGGCTGCAGACCTGCAGCGTGCCGTCCTCGCAGCCAAGAGCAAACTGGCGGCCGTCGCGCGCCCATGCGGCTGCGACGACGCGCGACCGCGAAACGACCTTGTGAAACCGCGCGTTAGCCGCGGCCGATGCGAACGAGCTCGCCGCCGGCGCCTTGCGCGACGACAGCTTGCCGCCGCTGCCGGCCGCATCGCCGCCGTCATCGCCGCTGCCGTCGCCGCCGTCGCCGTCGCCGCGAGACGCCGCGGCGGCCGTCGACGACGCGGGACACCAGAGTCCCCAGCCCGCGTTGCCCGTCGAGAGGATGTGCGGGCTATGCGGGTTGCACAAGACGCGCTGGACGCCGAAGCCGTGGCCGTACTTGGCGGTCGGGCGGCCCGACTCGGCATTCCACAGAATCACGTGCTCGTCGACGCCGCCGCCTGAGACTATGCGCTCGCCGTCGGGGCTCCAGTCGACGCAGGTCACGGCGCCGCGGTGCGCCGCCAGGGTGTGCACGAGCCGCCACGTGTCCTGCGGGGGGTCCGGCGCACGCAGCGTGGCGCTTAGCGGCCGAAGCCGAGGCCCGCAGGCGGCGTTCTCGAGAGCGTTCTCGTCGGCCTCGGCGGCATGGACGGCGTCCCCGTCCGTGCTGCCGTCGACACCGCCGCCATCCGGAGGCGCCTCATCGCCCTTGCCGTATCCGTAGACGAGGATCTGCGTGCCCGCGGTCAGCGCGATCTGCAGGCCGTTCGGATGGAAAGCGGCATCGTAGATGGGCACGGGCTGACCGTCAGGCGTCACGAGCGACTCGCTCCAGCAGAGTGTGGCCTCCATGCCCGGTAGGCGCGCGCAGTCGTGGCCGTCGCTGCCGCTCGTGGATACGGCGGATGCGGCGGATGCGGCGAGCAGGAGGCAATCGGCCGTGTGTGGATGCGGCGTGGCGAGGTCACAGGGACACGCAACAAGGCTGAGGTGGCAGGCCCGTATCTGATGGCCTTCACGGCGCATGCAGATCCTTCCGGCACCACGTGGTGAAGACAGGCGAGATAGACCGGCCTCGAGCCCGCCGAAGTATACTCGGGGCTCTTCCGACCAACGACACAGACAACGCGCATCATCGTATGATGGCGGTTCAGCGCAGCTCGGAAACACGGCCAGGAACCGGTCCGAAGGCCGATCGCCCATGCGCTGCCGCGGTGTGCTGTAGATCCGCTGCGGGCGAAGGGAAGGGAAGGGGAGCAGGGGGCGGTCGCCTTTCTTCCGAGCGGGTGGTGGCGCGACGTCTCGCAGCATCGTGGGGCGGCGATCTTCTCCGCCGGCGCGACATCGCGCGCTGGGGCCTCTCCGTACGGGCACCACGATGGCGGAGACGCCATACCTTCGTCATTTCTTCGAGCCCGCGTCTCTCTCGTTAACGGAAGCGTACGCACTGTTGCTGCGGGCAGCGCGCTCATCCCAATGCATCCCAGGTGACTGACTGATGGGTTTGTTTGTTATATAAAGGAGAACGAGAAAGAGAGAAACGAATGGATTCAAGCAGGAAAAGTACTGTCGGCCCCGCTGAGGAGTCGTCGACTTGTTTAGGTGCAGCCGCCGGCGATGGCCTTAGTGTTCATAATCAGGGCGACAATGAGACCGTAGAGACCCAAGACTTCGGCGAAAATGAGGATAAGGATCATACCGACGTAGAGACGCGGCTGCTGCGCCGAGCCACGGACACCGGCATCACCCACCACGCCGATGGCGAAGCCAGCAGCCAAGCCTGACAAGCCGACGGAGAGACCGGCGCCGAGCTGGATAAAGCCGGTGAAAAGGGTCATTTCCTTGGCGAGACCACCCGAGATCAGGACCGCGACGACGAGACCGTAGATACCAATGATACCGGCCATGACGACAGGAATCGAGTTCTTGACGATGAGCTCAGGGCGCATGACACCCATGACGGAGATGCCGACGCCGGACTTGGCAGTGCCGTAAGCGGCGCCCATGCAGGAAAACACGATGGCCGCGGTGCAGCCCATCGTCCCGAAGAACGGGGAGTAAACGGGGCAGTAGTCGGTCATGGTGGCAGCGATCTTTAATGGGGGGCGTGGTAGGGGAGATCACTGGACGGATCGAGCATTTAGCGTAGAGAGGAGATTCACAACGGCATCGCGGTAAGGAGAGGCGAGGTCAATCAGTCGTGATAGATCGTGGGCCGAAGGCGCCGCAGAAAGCAAGAAGCAAGAAAAATGAAAGGGCGGTGAGTCTCTTATCAGGCACACTCAGGACGATGACGCGATGGTCTCTCGCTAGACTGGCGCTTTCCCCAGCCTGATGCGGCCATCTTGTATCTCTCACAAGAGGCGCCATGCAGGCTTGAATCTAAACGCTCGAGTCCGCTATATCTCTTTTTTTTTGCAGTGGTCAGTGCATAGACAGAGCCGTTGTCAGGACGGCCAGCGGCCAGCACAGGGCAGAGCCAGCCAGCGCGCTGGCTAGCGAGATAGCGAGCGAGCTGTTCGGCTAGGCACTCACACCCGCGAGCAAGGACTTACGGGGTACAACAGGACGGCGGCGATGGACAAGGAGAAGCACCAAAGAAATCGAGGGCGAGCGGCAGTCGAGAAGCGCCAGTACATCCTCATGCGATACGCAGGACGAAGGATGCGACCACCTCGCTCGCTTTCATGTCTCGGCCTGGCGCAGGCCCGCTATCTATCTTCCTTCCGGCCCATCGCGCCGGCCCACGTGTCGCTTTGTCGTGGAGCACTCTCGTGGAGCACGCGCCATGGCCGCCGGAACCGGGACGCTTGCCGCGCATCTGTCGCGGCTCGTCCTGGCGCTGTATCGCGCGTATCGTTGGAAGGCGTCCTGCGACGTCCGGCTGCCTGGGGCTTGGCCCCGCCACCGCGCCTCGGTCGCGGCGCTCGCTGGTGCGCGTCCATCGCGCGTGCGGCACCCACGGCCGACGGTTCCGCGATGCGACCGCGACCACGACGTGGCTCGGCGGTCGCGGTCCGCTCTGGCGCCCCCTGATGCCGCCGCCGCCGCCGGAGCCCCCTATCCCCAACCGAGAACCGCGGCAGCTGGCCCTGCCGGGGGGCCCGGGGCGCCGCCGCGGCCGCCGCCGCCGCCGCCGCCGCCGCCGCTGCCGCCGCTGCCGCCGCCACCTGCTGAAGCGAGCGCCAGCTAGCACGCGCGCCGAGCTCGTCTTCAGTCCATGCGAGACGTGCGCACGCGTCCTTGCAACGCACCCGGCCTGAGCAGGCCGGACCGGGACCGCTGGCACCGCAGCCGCCGCCCGTGGTCGTTGCCCACCGCTCAGGCGCCTGGCGCGCGGGCGCCGCTATCACGGCGTCGACGGCGCGGACGCGTGTCGACGCAGTCGAAAGGGGCAGCCGCGATAAGGTGACCCCAGCCTCTTTTGACTCGCTCAGCCTCAGCCTTGGCCCTGGCCTTGGTCTTGTGAGCCTGGGCCGCCGCTGCCCCTTTCGACTGAGGGGAAAATAGTACAGTGATCCGGGGGCCTGGGTCAGTCAAGCCTTTCCCTGGTTCTTGCCCGCATATTTTTTTAATCCTGGGAGTATGAGCCGTCCCGCGATGACGACGGCGTCCCTCGATCCGTGGCCGCCATTGAAATTGCGACGGAGCGGCCGACGGCCTGTGCAACCGGCACCAGGCCGCGTTGAGGATGGCTATCGCGGTGCTGGCCGGCGGCAAGTGCCGCACGGGGCGCCGGCCCGATCACGGCCGGCAGTGGAGATCGGGTCGTAAGACCGCTGAAACGACGTGCAGGATCGATGCATGGCTTGCACAGCGACGTGGGACCTCGCGTTGAATGCAGACGTGGAATCCTGTCCGGGACGAGCAGCCAGGCATAGTTGGTCGCGGTCATCCCGGAGGTGACACGGGCGGGACAGGCGATCGGCGACAAAAAGAAAAGGAAAGAGAAGCAAATGCTGCATGCCTGGGTCAGCCGCAAAGCCCTCCTGGGGCCGGAGTGGCAACCGCCGCATCGACCCGCAACATGCACCCTTGAATCACGCGTCGCCGAACAGCAACAGACCACGACGGGGTATGGCCTAACAACGGTAACAGGCAGGCGGCCTTGGTGACAGAGGCCGCCATCGTGCCAGAGACGGGACTTCTCTCGTTCGGTGGCCCGGGTGGCTATGAAAACCTCCGCTGTGCGCGCTCAACTTTGCACGCCGTTCGCATGGCCAAGAAAGCAAACAAAAGGGAATAGGGACGTCGAAGCAACGATCCGGCCTGCCAAATGTGTCATAGCGCCAAGTGCAGATGGAATTGTAGAAGCGCGGCCGATGCGAGCACAATCATATGTATGAAATCGTAGATATGCAGTCATGGGACGCGTGGATTGCACGACCAGTGTCTGACACCTTTGCACGCAGTCACCCTCTTTGTATCAACACACCGTGCCTTGCTGAGAGCGGACCACGTCGAGAAAGGACGGCGTTGTGGGGAAATCTGGTTGGTCGATATGGTCATGGCACACTAAACGCTATCTATCGATCTCGGCTTTTGTATAGATGATATTTCTGTCATGTTAACGAAGTATATCCATTGATGTCGCAAAGCGATGAACTCACCGAGCTGATGATCGCCATTCTATATAAGCATAGATACAAGACGTCATGATCATTGTTTTTATGCGAAGGATCCACCTCGGTATATTTAAAATAATCGGATCCACGAATTGGGCAAGTGACATTTTATGGACCGTTGCAATCCACTATAGAAGTGAGGCATCAGCAAAAGAAAAGCCGTCTAAGCGAGAGTTTTGGTTGAACTATAAAAATGCGTATCTCATAGCTATAGGTCTCGAGTCCTATCGTGTATGCTGATGTTGCTCATAAAGCTGAGTCTATCTCGAAATGGGGTGGCCGATCCCTGTCGATGCGATGATTGTTGATGCGCCCATCTTCGTCCGGCTGAGTGAGACGGCCGGCGCCATCGCAGGCACCCGCCACCTCCTCGTCGGCGCCTTTCCCTGTGGCAGCGGACTTTTCGCATTAGCCGCTGCGCCACCAACCCCGACGATGTCGGTGGCCGCCGCCTCGACCTCGTGCACTAGGACGGGACCGGATGGGACGGGGCCCAGAGACCAGCAAAGCACAGCACAGCAACGCGCAGCACCACCCAGCGCTGCGAGCTTTAGCTCTGAGAAACCTGCACACCGGCCGATGCATGTTCGTCAGCGATACGTCTTGCATGGCCCATACTTGTCTCGACTTCTCTCGCGGGCCGGCGCCTCGTCTGTTAATGGGCCGAGGTAACCCGTCATCGGCAAACTCCGCTTGTGCGCTCTTCCTCGCCGCACCCAACCACGACATCAGCACGTGGCCACTCCGGTCACTCCCTCATCCACGCACACGAGCGACTCCCACCACGCCGTATCCCGCGACTGTCGCCGGATCCGAGCCTTTCGCTGCCTACGACGATTCCCATCCGATCCCCGTGACGGCGTTCCGTCATGCCCGCACCCACCACGGCGCTGGCCAGCCAGCTGCAGGCGCTGGCCGGCACGCGCAATGTGCTCAAGTCGACGACATGGCGCGGCGGGTCGCTGCTCTTTGAGGGCGCGCAGGCCTACGAGATGGACCGGGAGACGCTGCATGCGCTCGCTGTGTCAGGTCTCGACGATCTCGTGGCTCGCGAGCCTCGGTTCGAGGCCTTCCGCCCGACCTTGTTCGCGGCGATGCTCACGCGGTATGATCGCCGCGTCCACTCGGTCGCCGAGAACGCTCAGCTCGACCGCTCCATCACTGCCTTCCTGCGCCTGCTCAGCCCTCACGTGCTCCAGCAGAGTGCGCTCAAGGTGCTCGAATGGCTGCTGCGCCAGTTCAGCATCAACGAGTTCAACGTCAACGCGGTCATGGAATGCGTGCTGCCGTACCACGAGACCATGACCTTCATCATGGTGATCCGTCTGCTGGCGGTGCCGCAGGACGACCCGCTCTGGCATTGGCTCGACGGCGTCCGCCGCGCCAGTATGCCGCTCTCGCGCGACCTGCTTGTGAAGCGGATCCACAGCGAGCCCGCGCTGCTCCAGTTTATCCAGACCGTGCTCGATCGCTCCGTCTCGGCGGGGATCCGCCACAAGACGCTGTGGTCGTGGTACCTTGCTGTGCATGCGCAGTACCTCTCGACCGCGCCCGCCGCTGCCGGCGGGATCACCGACGCCATGCTGCGCGCCGTCGCGCCGCCCATCCTCGCGCTCTGCACCTTCCACCAGAGCGCCGACCTGCAGAGCATTGCCTTCCTGCTGATGGCGCTGATTGCGCGCCGCACGGTCCATCTCGCACCGGCCGTCGTCGAGGGCTTCCTGCTTGCCATTGCCGAAAACGTGCCGAAGGCGTCCGAGACCGACGTCGATGCCGAGGTCGTGGCGGCACGCGTCGATGCCGCGTTCGACACGGCCGCCGTCGTCTACAACACGGAAGCGGGCCGCGCCGGCGACGTGCCGCTGCTCGCGACGCTCGCGACCCTGCTCGACCGCATGGACGCCGAAGCCGTCAGCGCCCAGATCGCGCGCCTGCTCAACTCGGGTGCCCACGCCCAGCCCCTCGCCCACGGCTTGCTGCTCGCCGCCGCCGTCACCCTCCGCCAAACGGCGGATGCCGCCCCGGCCCGAGCCTGCACGGCCCTTCTCATCCAGGGTCTCGTGCCCTCGGGCCCGGACGCCGTTGCCGTCACCGACGGTATGGTCGGCATGGTCGCCCAGATCCTGATCCGCATGGGCCCCGCCAAGGCGTTCGACATCGTCGCCGCGGCGCAGTACCGCCACGCACCACTGCTGGCGACCCTGTTCGAGGCGCTCTCGGCCGAAGAAGCCGCCGAGCCTGCGTCGGCCGCAGCCGCCACGCTCCGTGCATGGACCGAGGCCTTCTCGACCCGCGGCGCCCGCCACGCCGGCCTGATGACGCTCATCGATCCGCAGCTCGGCGAGAGCGGTCTCGCGGCCGTCCACCGCTCGGACCCGGCCTCCCGCCGTCTGGGCTTCCGCCGCATTCAGACCGCCGTCGCCGCCGTGCTCGCCGTTGTGCCTGTCCAGGCCGATGCTGAAGCTGATGCTGGTGCCGACACTGACGAGACGGAGGCCGCGCCGGCGGGCGAGACAGGCGTGCGCGCCACCATTGCGCCGTTCGTCGATTCGGCCGTCGCCACCTTCTTCCAGACGCTCGACACCGACGCGACCTACACGGCCGACGACGTCGCCATCGCTGCCGACATGCTGGCCGCGCCCACCGCCGAGGGCGCGACCGCAGCCTCCGTGGCGGAGCTGCTGCTCCCGTCTGACCTGACGCCGGCGCTGTTCTACACTTACCTTGTGGCTCACTTCCCTGAGGCGCTCGAGGCCCAGCCGGCCATGGCGGACGCTGTCGGCCGCTACGCCACGGCGCTGATGACCGCTGTGGTGCGTTTTGTCGACGCCCGCGGCGCGGATGCTGATGCCGATGCTGATGTCAATACCGAGACGTCCGTGTTGCGTTCTCTGTTCACGCTTTGGCTGCTTCGTCGCGGCGCAATGACCGCCGTGTCATCGGTGGACCCCGAGCTTCAGCTGACGGCGCTGGCCCAGCTGCAGAGCAGCGCCGCCGCCATGGCGCCTCTCGCGCCGCTCGCCGCGTGTCTGAAATCCATGTCGACGGCGGCCAGGAAGCACGCGTCGGACGCCGCGGCGCGCCAGGCCGCGCTTTTCCAGGCCGTCGCGGCGCATGCCGCCGCATTCAAGACGTCCTGTGAGGCGCTCGTGGCCTCGCGACCCCACCCGGCCGCCCGCCAGTACGCACTAGACCTCACCGCCTTCCTCACGATGGCCGTGTGCCGCCCGGTCAAAACGAAGACGGCCCAGTCCCAGCGCGCAGCAATGCTCGTGGCGCTGTCGACGGCGCTGCCGGTCGACATTTACGCCGAAGCGAGCGACGAGGCCGTCTGGTGCGAGCAGCTGTCGGCCCACCCTGCGCCGGCGCTTGATGCCTCGTGGGACGCGCTGCCGATGCTCGTCGCCGCCGGATCGGCGCCCCCGGCCGCCCGTCGCCGCCTCTGGTGCGCCCTGGCCGCCCTCTCGCTGGATCTCGCGCTGCCGATGGCGTCCGCGCCGGACGTGTCCCTGGCCGAGCTGGCCCCGGTTGTGCAGCGCGCGATCGCGTTCGACCACCCGTGGGCCGCCCGCGTCCTGGCGGGCGTCTTCCGTGGCCAGCCCACGATGGCGCTGCTCGGCTTCCTGCTCGCTGCGGCGCGCCGCGCCCACGCCGCTGGCGCCCCGAACGCCACGGGCCACCTGCATCCCGTGGCGACCCAGCGTGTCACGCGCACCTTGGAGTGCCTCCAAGTCGTTCTGACCGCAGCGTTGGAGGACGCCGCGGCTCCCGCGGCCTGGCACATCGACGACCTCGCTGCTGGCGCCATACTGGCCGCGACCTTCCTCGACTGCCCGCACCCGACCGTCCGCATCGCCGCCGTTCAGGTCGTCAAAACCATCCATCATGCCGCGACCGCCGCCAGGACGGCGGGCAAGGCGGCCGCTAAGGCGGCCCATCGGGAAGCGTCCCCGGCGCCGCGCATGATCACGGACTACATTCCCGAGTCCGAGCCCGTGTTGCACCACGCCACGGTCAACGCCGTCGTGGCCAACATTCTCCGCCAGCAGGCAACGATTGCCAACGACGCCACCGCGCTCGCGGGCATCGTCATCGAGCCGCTGATGGCCGCCGGCGCTGACGGCCGGTTCAAGGCCACGCTGTGGCTGCAGGACCTGCTGGCGCTGGCGTACGGCGTGCCTACCGCCGTTATCGCGACCGCTGACAACGACGCCGCCGCGCCCGTCCTGGCGTCTCTCTTCCGTGCCGCGCTGCTGCGCCTCGTGGCCGCGGTCCGGACACCCGACGGCGCCTTTGCCGCGCTCTGCCCATACTTGCCGCTGTGGGTGGCGACCGACGCGCCCGCGCGTGACGCTGCCGTCGTGCATCACATCCTCACCCAAATCATGACGCGCGGCTGGACCAATCAGATCCTTGTGCACAGCAAAGCCTTCCGCCGCGTCCTGCTGGACTTCGTCGCCGATTTGCTGGTGATGGTGCCCGCTGCCGTCAGCGCCGCCGACGTCGCCCTCGCGGCTTGGGTTTTGGAGGAACTCGTGGCCGACCTGCGCGCGCTGGCGCCGTCGCCGGAGGAGGCGGACGAGGATGCGGCCGCGCGCGCCGCCCAGGCAGGTCGCGTCGCCGACCTGTGGGGCGACAAGATCGTGCCTCTGCTCGTGCGCGCCGCCGTGAGCGCGCCCAGCCGCGACATGGCCGCCGTCGCGCACCGCGCCGTGCTCCGCGCCACCGATACCGACCACGTGCCCTTCGCGTGGTACGACGCCGGCGCCGCCAAGGACCTCTTTGTCCGTCTCGTCAAGAAGGAGATCCAGGCCAACCCGCAGCGCGCCGCCAAGGCCGCCGCCGCCGCCGCTGCTGCTGTCACAGATGAACACGAGACGACGACGTCCGTGTCGCGTAAGCGTCGCGCCCATGCTGAGGCTGATGACGCCGACGACGACGCCGACGAGACGTCGGCCAAGAAGGCACCGGTCCCGTCGGCCGACGACGCCGCGGCCGTCGTAGCGGAAGCGACGCGTGCGCGCCAGCAGATGGCGCTGTTCCTGGCGCTGCTCCCGCGCATCCCATTTACGGGCCACGTGATGGCGCTGCTGTCGCAGCTCGGCCACCGCGTTTCCAAGCTCGTCAATATGCACCCGCGCTTCGATGTCGCGACCGCCGAGCGTGTGCAGGCGCTGCTGCTCGCGTGCCACGCCTTGCTGGCGCAGGTTCCGCGTCTTGAGGACGCCGACCCCGCCGACGAGGTCGCGGTCGCTGCGGCGGCCCTCGATGCTGACGCCTTGGCCAAGTGGCCCGTGCCCGCCGTCGTCCAGGTCCTGCGCTTGTCGGACCACCCGCCGCTCATGAAGACGGTGCTGCTCCTCGTGGCGCGCATCGCGACTCGTCTGCCGCAGCAGGTTCTGCAGTCCATCTTGCCCATCTTTACCTTCCTGGGCACGAACCTCTTGCGCCAGGACGACTGGTACTCGTTCCATGTGATTCACGAAGTCTTCCAGAACGTGCTGCCGCCGCTGACGCGATGCTACGTCGCCGACCTCGCCCAGCGCGGCCCCGCCGACATCATGGCGGCCGACCCCGATGTCGCGCCGCCCGCTGCGGCTGTCTCGCTCTACTCCATCCATCGCATGTTCGCCGACGCAGCGCTGCATATCCCGAAGCACCGCCGCCCTGCGGTGTTCCGCGAGTTTATCGACGCGTTGCCGGACTACGCCGAGTGGCTGGTCGTCTGCTTTGCTAATGCGGGCATCTCGGCCGAGGCCGCGGCCACCGCGGGGTCTGTTGAGGCTCCGAAGGCCGTGGCAGCGGCGGCGGGTGCCGAAGCGGCCGCAGCGCCGTCGGACGGCACCGCTGTGGCGCGTAGCGGCCGCCGCGCGCCGGCCATCAAGCGCAAGCCGTCGGCCTCGGCCGCGGCCGCCGCGGCGCCGCTATTCGAGCTGGCCATCATGGTGGTCCAGCAGCTGCCGCTGCACGCGCAGACGGACCTGCTGCAACGCCTGATGACAATGCTGCGCGAGCTCCCGTGGACGTGGCCTGCCGCGGACGGGACGACGGGCTCGGCCGCGTGGCGCTGGCTGCTGGCCGGCACTCGCGCCTATGAGGACGCCTCTTGCCTGCTTTTGCTCAAGAATCGTCTCATGACCATTATGGCGGTCGTGCTCAGCAGCAAGCCCTTCCTCGCGAACGTCGCTGAAGCCGAGGCCGACGCGTCGGCGCGCGACGGCTTCACGGCGGACCTCGCGGTCGTGATCCAGGCGGCGCTCGCGCTGCAGGCGCACCTCTTCGACCAGCAGGCGACGCCGTCGGCGACGCGCGCCGTGTCCACCAGCGTACTCGACGACCTGCAGCGCCGCCTCACCGCGACCTTGACGCACCTCTTCTCGTTCCTCTCGACGGACTCGTTCCTCACGATCCTGGCCGACTTCTTTGTTCAGGACGAGTGGTCAGCCGGCGCCCGCGGCGTCCGCCGCCGCGCCCTCGCGCTGCTTCGCCAGCGCGCCCAGGCCGCCATCGACCGCACCGGCCCGGCCGCGCTCCTCACGACCGCCGACCAGAACGCGCTCACGCAGATTGCCCTGAAGCACATCCTCCCGCTCGTGCAGCGGGGCGCCCACGTGCCGGCGGCCGGCGAAACGCCCGCCACGGCCCACGCCACGCGCGAGGCCAGTGCGGTCGAGACGCCGCGCGAACTCGCGACCGCAGCGCTGCTCACGCTGCGCACGATCGCGCAGGCTTGCTTCTCGGTGCAGCCGACGCGCTACATGCAGCTCGCAGTGCCGCCGATCATGCTCGCGCTGGAGCGCAGCGCGCCGAACCCCGCCGCGGGTGCGATGTCCGACGACCTCGCGTGGCCCACGACGCTCATGGTCGTCGTCGGCGAATGGGTCACGCTCGCCGGGGAGCGCATGATCCCGTTCATCCCGCGCATGATCCACGTAGCGCTGCGCACCACGGTCGCCTGCTACGCCGCGCTCCGTGCGACGGGAAGCGACAGCCTGACGCCCGTGCGCCGGGCCAGCGTCACGGGCCTCGCGAGCGCCGCGCTCGCGGTCCTCGTCGTCATGGTCCAGCAGTTTGCGTCGTTCCTCACGCCGCACGTGCCCAAGCTGCTCTCGGTCGCATTCGTTTCCGAGACGGCCTCGTCTGCGGCCCCGTCGGCGGGCGGTCTGCCGCGCGCCGCGAGCGCACTGGCGACGGCGCTGGCGACCCACGCGGCCGCCGCGCTGCTGCCAGCCGCGACGGCGTTCCTGCCGACGCTGCTGGCGCGCGCCGCGACGGCGCCCGCGCTGCTGACGCCCTTCTTTGCCATGATGGCTCAGTTTGCGGACACGATGCCGGCCGAGATGCTGGTGGGCGGCGCCGCCAAGCCCGGCCAGAGCAGCCCGGTCCGCGACCTGCTGCTTTTCTATGTGCGCGCCTTCCATGCGCGCACGCAGCTCACGCTCGCAGGCGTTCCGGCCGACGCCGTCGATACCGCGGAGCACGCCGTCCTGGACGCCTTCGCCCACCTCGTGCTGAAGCTGAGCGACCCCGTCTTCCGCCCCTTGTTCGTGAAGGTCGTCGACTGGGCAATGAGCCCGCTGCTCGCCGACGTGACCGCGCCCATGACGACCGGCCCGGCCGGCGGCGCGCTGAAGGTCCAGCCGCTGCGCCAGACGACGCTGTGGCGTCTGGTCGGTCTGCTCTCGGACCGCATGACGTCCATCTTTACGCCGTACTTTGGCTACCTCTTCGAGCCGCTCTGCACGCAGCTCCAGGCCGCGCTCGACGGCGGCCTCCACGCGGCGGCCGACGCCACGGCACCTGTCTGTGCTGAGCCCCGCACCGCCGCCGCGCTCGAGGCGCTTGTCGGTCTGCTGCGCCATGACCAGGTGGGCTTTGTCACCCCGGAGCGGATGGACGCGCTGCTGCCGCTCCTGGTCTCGCTCACCTCGCTCACTGTGCGGTCGGCCGAGGATCCGGATGCGGACAGCGACATGGAAGACGCGACATCGCCGGCGACGACGACCGCGTCGCCGATGCCGATGGCACCGGCCGTCCTCGCCGCGACGCAGCGCGTGCACACGCTCGCCACCGACGCGCTGCTCGATCTAGCGGCGTGCCCAGGCGCCGACTCGCGCTGGAAGACGCTGAACGGCCTCGTGTGTGGCTTGGCCGCGGCGTCGTCGTCGCGCATCACGGCGCATGTGAAGGGCGCCGCGGCGGCGGCGACGGCGGCCACGGGCATGACGACGCAGCGCCTGCTCGCCATCGCGCTGCTCAGCCGCATCGTGGCGCGCCTCGGCGAGGCCTGGCTTGTCCAGCTCCTGCCCGAGACGTTGCCGCACCTGTCGGAGCTGCTCGAGGACGCCGACGAGAGCGTCGAGCACGCCGCTCGCGCGCTGATGGCCCAGATCGGCGACGTGCTGCAGGAAGATATCGCCGACTACCTGTAAACCGGTCCACGGTATCGCCGACGACCTGCAAACCGGCCGATGGTTGTTATCATCGTAAAATACGAAGAGTTAAAAAATGTCGCATTGGCGTGGCACCCAGCCCGGCGCTGCCCGGCTGGCTGTTGAGTGTATGGCCATTTATCGGCCACTGCGTCATGTCCGATCGGTACATGGAGATCCCGGGGAATAATGACAATCGGTGGGGGACTGACCTTCAGAGAGAAAGTCGACGCCAATTTTCTGCGGGACAAGCGTGTTTCGCCGCCAAATGCTGTCCCACTTGGATTCGCATGCCCGGCGGCCGCGCGGGCGGCTCGGTCGCCGATTCACGGCGAGAAATGGCGTCGGCAGGATCACTTTTGCGTCCTCCTGTTTCATCGCGAGAGCCAGTGCTGTCACGGCGCCCTCTTCACGACTCGCCGTCCATGGCTCGCTCTGAGGCTCCCAACGAGGCATGGACGAGTCCTAGCGATGAGATTCCCTCGACAACCGGGACGGGTTCTGGGTCTGCCTCGCTCCGCTCCGCTCTGCCATGTGCCAGCGACGGCGGCGTCAGTCCATCAGGGCCTGCCTCGGCGTGAAACCATATGCATACTCGGGGCCATGGACCCCTTCACCGCAATCATCGATATCGCGCATCGACGCTTCCTCAACCGCTCCGCCAAGGACGAGTCGGCCTCAAGTGCCATCCTCTTGCCGCTAGCCCGCTTCCGGACCGGTCTGGCCTGGCCCTCGTGTCAGGGATAGGGGCGATCTCCGGGCCGTCCGTGCGCTCCGTTGGATACCGCTTGATCCAGCGCCTGCTCCGTCCAGCTCACTCCTCCTCCCCACCGCGCCTAAGCATACGTGCATGCATCCCCGTCGTCGTTCCGACATTTGCTGAGACGGCGGCCTGGCCCAGTCGGGCGCCATCGCCGCCGCCGCCGCCGCACGCCGATGGTCGCGCTGATCAAGCGCGTGCGCCGGGCCGCCGCGGCACCCTCGAGGCCCACATCCGCCACGCCCGCGGCGGCGCCGGCCCCTTCCCCGACCGACGGCCAGGACGACCATGCCACGGCCGCTCCTGTGCTCCTCCCGCCACCCGGGGTCGTCGGGATCCAGGACGGTCCATCAACGAGCCCGCGCCGCGCCCGCGTCCGGCGTCTCCGACGGCGCGATGCGACGCCGGCCGGCGTGCCGGTGCGCGGGCACCGCCGCCGCCACCGGCCTCGCCAGCGATGGCGCCGCGACGGTCAAGGACCGGATACCACCCCGCCGCCCATGGCGCCGCCGCCAAGACGGGCGGCAGCCGCGGAGGATCTTTGGGCGCGCGCGCCTCGGGCGGGCGCCAGGACGCTAGCTATTCATACGAAGCAGGTGTCGCGGCCGTACCTGAAGCGCGTGAAGCGCGGCGTCGCACTGGTGCTGCGAAGCGAGTCGCCCCCGCTCCCGCGCCCGCACGATGCTGATCCGGACGTCACTGCTGCTGCTGCTGCTGCCAGCATTGGTGCCGTGGACGGCGCATGGAAAGACAGGGAGCCATCGGCCGCGCCTGCCGTCGGTGAGAACACCGATTCCGGCGTCGGTGGTGGTGCCGTTCCTCACCATGTCGACCACCGGGGCCAGAGACCTCTCGCGGACCGACAGGGTCAGGTTGGCGGAAGTGTGGATACTAAGAGTCTCGAATTGAGCTTCTGGCAAGCAGAACGGATAGCGCCTACCCCGCCGTTTCTTTTGCGGCGGCAGGATGCCGCCGCCGCTGTTCAAGAGACCGCGACCCCCGCCGCTCCCCGTTCTGGCCACAAGGCCGTCAGCCCGCTGGTGCTCGCTCTCGCGATTGGCGGCGCCGCCGTGTTTCTGCTCGTCGTCGGCGTCATCCTCTGCTGCTGCTGCTGCCGCCGCCGCCGTCAGAGTCGCTGCAGCTCACGCAGCAGTGTGAACAGCGACGCGACGCGCGTGGAGAAAGGGACGCGCCGCGGTCACGGCAAGGGTAAAAAAAAGAGCGGTGCGTCCAAAAAATCGGCGAAGCACCGACCACGCCGCGATGACGGCGCCGACGACGAGTGGGCCGACGACGATGACGGCGCGGACGGGGGCATGGCAGCGTTGCCGCAGCCGAGCCGCAGCCGCGGCCACGGCCGCCACCGCAGCCCGAGCGGCGGACGCAGCTTCAAACGCTTCACGCGGCCCTCGTGGCTGCCGAAGCGCGGCAAGCCGCGCCGGCCATCGGCGATGGCGGCCATCGACGCCGACGACGCCGCGGCGCCGACGCCGGCGACGTGTCGCCAGGTCGGCCAGTGGATGGCGGGACTGCCGGCCTCGGCGCACGCCCGCGCCGCCGTGCAGCGGCCCCCGAGCGAGACGGGCACCGTCGCGTCGCTGTCCTCGCTCGGGTCCAACCACCGCAACCCGTCGGAGCACGGCTCGACCGTGAAGCGCCTGAAAGCCGATCGCCAGGACTCCTTCCACGACGCGCTCGACCGGCAGGCGCGCGCACACCACGCGAGCCACCGGACGCGCGCACGGGACCGCGCACGTGCTCGGACGCGGGAGCGCGAGGTCCAGTTTCCAGGGCGCCGGCCCTCCCGCGGCCTCGTGGGCGGCAGTGGCGGCGGCGGTCCACCCCGCGGCGTCGGCGCGCTACGACCGCCACGCACCGTGGGCATGGGCCGCCCAGTCCCTGCGCTCGGCCGCTTCTGACGAACCGGAATGCCGGCTGCCGTGAATCCGATGGAGTCTCAGGATATACCCAAGCGGAGACGCCATGACCGCGGTGTGTTAGACCGCGGCTTCGTCGGCCGACGCTTTGATCTGATGGGCAAGCGCTCTATAGGATACACAGAGGTCATGTTGATAAGCGACTCACCCTGCTTGTGCGACCAGCAGCAGCAGTACCCTGTGCCGGGGGCGGTTGTCGAGAGATGGTCCGCGGTGATCGCCAGCGGGAGTGCCGCACCAGCGCAGCGGTCGGGCGTGCGGAAGGGCGAGAAATCGATGGGGGCCGTCCGCTGGAAGGACAAAGGGGGGGCCGTCTACGAGCGGCGTTCGATCTGAGCCGCCGCCGAGCGGGCTGCCGATCCAAGCTTCAGAACACATCAAAAGGAGAGATCCCATGGAGACCTGAAGCGGACACGGCGTGGAAGCCTCCATCGATCCGACACGACCAGTTGGCGGCAGAAACTCCGATCCATATCTTCAGTGGTGGCCCTCTCCGCCGTCTCCCTCATCCAACGCCGATCCTCGGGACCCATTGACCGCGCGCCGCCCTGACGAGACGCCGCGGGCCACCATGGCTGAATCGAGCCTGCCGAGCACGCTGCTCGACGAGGCCTCGACAGTGCGACTGCTCCCGCCGGCCGAGACGCAGCAGTCCCATGCGCTCACCGCGCTCAGCGACGGCTTCCGCGACGCCTGTGCCACGTTCGACGCCGCCGCCGCGAGTCTCCTGCGCCACGCGGACCAGCGAGCCCAAGCCGTCGAGACCGCCAAGCTCGCCGTGCTCGGCCGCCGCCGCCTGCTCGCCGCAGCCAGCACCGCATCGTCCCATGCGGCCGTGCTCGGCTCCGACGCGCTCGCGACCGAAGCCCGGCGACTCCAGGCACTTCTCGTCCAAAAGCAGGCCGATGTGGCACGGTAACGTTTGTCTGCCACCGACGCGAGAACGGCGCCTGTCTCGCCTTGAATGTCGAGCGCCAGGCAGGATGTGCCACGATGTGGGGTCGACATGGTCACTTACCTGATGTGTTTTTCGTGATGTTGATAGCCTCTCCACGTATGCGGCCTCGCTGCAGCGCACCGCACAAACACAGCGTGAGTTTCTCGAAATGATGCGCTCTTAATCCGTGTTCGTTCACAACGTGCCCGCGCTGATGGATCGCCCGACGCGGCCATGCTCCAGCGATGGCGTGTTCCATACCAATGATGATCATCATGCAACATAGAGAAAGCGGGGTTCAGAATTCGATGGAGGACCGCAGGGCCGGCGGCACAGGCGCGGCCAACGACCGCAGCGTCGCCGCAGCGTGAGGGTGGTTAAGCAGCCCGGCAGCATGCAGCGCCGCATGGACGGCGCCGCGGACGTCC
Source organism: Caulochytrium protostelioides (assembly GCA_003615045.1). Lineage (NCBI taxonomy): Eukaryota > Fungi > Chytridiomycota > Caulochytriomycetes > Caulochytriales > Caulochytriaceae > Caulochytrium > Caulochytrium protostelioides. The sequence continues at coordinate 241 of ML014221.1, read as the reverse complement.
CGCGCGAAATCGCCGTCGTCGAACGACGTATTCGTCTGCATCCGGTCCGCGGCATGCAGCCGCCGCCGCGCGATGGCGGCGGCCACCGCGTCGGCGGCGGCCTGCGCCGCGACCGTGGCGGCGCGCGCCCGCGCCGGGTCGCGCGTGGCGACGATGCCCACGGCCGCCACGAGCGCTTGCGCACGGCGCTCGCGCGCCCGCACCTCGGCCGCGCGCGCCGCCGCGGCCGCCTCGGCCTCCG
>ML014220.1:0-62325 GCA_003615045.1 Caulochytrium protostelioides | reverse complement strand
CGCCACTCGTACCCTCTGCCGCGCATCGATGACTGTCTGGATCAGCTAGGCAAAGCCAAGTTCTTTTCTAAACTCGACTTGCTTAGCGGCTTTTGGTAAATCCGCATGGAAGAGTCGTCCATTCCCAAGACGGCCTTCGTCACGCGGTACGGTCAATTTGAATACACTGTCATGCCTTTTGGACTCAAGAATGCTCCCGCTTCTTTCCAAAACATGATGAATGACGTGCTTCGACCCTTTTTGGACAGGTTCGCCATGGTGTACATCGATGACATCTTGATCTACTCAGACACAGAGGAGGATCATATCAAACGCCTCGAGCATGTCTTCCGAGCACTCGCTGACCACGACCTGTGGTGCAAACCTAGCAAATGCGAGATTTTTGCTACCCAAATTGAATTTGTGGGTCACGGAGTGACGCGTGACGGTATCAAAATGGACCCTGACAAGGTCAAAGCTGTTCGTGACTGGCCATCACCCCGAAACAAAACCGACGTCCGCGCCTTCCTTGGGACTGCGTCATTTTATCGACGATTTATCAAAGACTTGGCCAATACTGCGAGCCCTCTTCACGATCTGACTGGGCAAGACAAGTTCTTCTGGAATGATGCATGCCAGACTGCTTTCGATGCTCTAAAGGCTGCTTTCATTGACACACCCATCCTTCGTGCACCAGATATGGACAAGCCCTTCGTTGTCCAAATCGACGCCTCTGGTTTTGCCTGTGGAGCGGTGCTTCTCCAAGAACATGGCGACGGCCTGGGGTCCTTGGCCCACATGTCGCTCCAATTCCCTCAGACTAAACGGTACCACTCTTTCTTATAGACCTATGCATTCCGCTCTTGGCACTATGTATTTGCTACTTCCTCGAAGGCTTCATAATGATATCTTCTTTGCCTGCACTGAAGCATCTTTGCTAGCATCTTTCACGCAAAAAAGCAAGGTGAATAGCCCAAGAACCCTTGTGACATCATTTGGAATCAGCTTCGACGATAACGCCCGTGAAAGTTGAGGATCACAGATGAGGATCAGAACGATTCTCGTCTACTCAATGATGCCTTGTGTGATGATTCTAATATATATCGATGCAAAGCAGCGGTCCAGGAGTTGGAAACACATGTGGGTCCCCAACAGCGCTAGAGCTCTACTATGCTGTTGTGCGACAGCCGTGTCATACTTCGGTATTCGTCGGTTGCTGTGCTGCGATGGAATGATTCGAGGGGCTTTTGGACAGAACACAGCTCGTGAAGCACGTGCTCGGGACCCATTTTGGAAGAGAACTTTCCAATGCTTCCGGGCGATGCCTTGCCTTCTACATACTGGATCGCAACTTCTGGGCCTGACAACTCCCCGGCCCCCAAAGCAATCCTGTGTCCTCCCAAGCTCTTGTTGAGCTGATAGGCTTGCAGCTGAGTATGACTAATTTGATCCCTGTGGTTCGATGTCTTTTTCCAATTCCCCAGCGGATCATGTCCTTTACAGAAATAGGGCCGATGCTCATTTGATAAGAGGCTCCTCGACGCTGGCCATCGAAAATAGTCGATACTGATGTGCCGACCGCTGAGCCACACGTCGTGCACCCTCCATTTCCGTCCCCACCCTCGGCGCCGAGCCGAATCTCGCCCATTGTCACTTTTGATGTCGCGGTGCACAATGCCCTTCGAGTGGAGATGGGCGAGCCGTGGAGATCGGGGCTGCGAGTATTGATTCATTTTTAAATCGCGCCTTTATTCTCAGATCACCAAGGGTGGTGGGGGGTTTAGATTCTAGTGCCCACGTGGCCAGGAGGTTTGGCTTAACACGCTCACTCATCGTTATGTTGATCAAACCGAACAAGTTGGTTCTGATTATCATGCTGATCAGCAGGACCGCGAAGAACCGGGCGATGGCATGCCATTAGGTGGTTATCCTGCTTGCGGCCTCGCTCGCCGAAGATGCTGGGATTACTGGTATCGCCCTAGACGCCTGTGCATGATGGACTATCATGGGCCTTTGACCAATCGATGCTGACACGTCACAACGTTATGTTGTGTCGTTGCGCAACGAGATCAGCGGAACAATCGACGCCTATAGCGGTCGCTCCTCGGGCGAAGCGCACGACATGGAACTCGCGGTGATCGCATGGGGTGACGGATCCTTGACGAGATGGCCATGACCGGTGCGGATGGGCCGCGCATCTCTGGGCGTCCTGCGACATGCCGCCTGCACGTGATGTTTGCCAATCTTCTGCCGAAGCCATGCGAAACGATGCAAAGCGATGCCACGACGCGGTGCGGTAGGGCATTGATGAGCTCACCGGACCGCGCGAAGGGTCGAACAGGACGGATGCCTTCGGCGCCTCAGGGCCGACCCTCGATGCGGCATCCTTCCACGCCGACGGCATCGGCAACCGTGCCGGCGTGGTCGCGCCTGGCCGTCCGAGCCGCGAAGCCGAGTTTTATCGGCCGTCCCCTGAAGGCCGTGCCTGTCCCCAGTGGAGCGGCGGAACGGCCCGTGAACTGGTGCGGTCCGAAGCCGATCGGCCGTGGAGGTGAGGGGAGCTGCCAGCAGTTGCTCGGTTGTGCTGGTCTTGGTGAACCCACACGCGGTGGGGGGTCGGCTGCTGGGCTTGGCGCTGTTTGTTTTTGTTCCGTCTCACCCTGAGGCGCCCGAGGGCGCGGCCGCCGACACGGGAGCGGGCCAGCAGGCGGCCAGGCCGGCGTTCGGCGAGGGATCGGCGTCGCTGCCGCGAGGACGACGGTGGCGACGGCGACGGCGACGGCGACGGCGACGAGCACGAGCACGAGCACGAGCACGAGCACGAGCACGAGCACGAGCACGAGCACGAGCACGAGCACGAGCGGACACGTCGGTGCATTCATCATCGATGGATCCGAAGCACCACGAGCGCCATGCGCGGCGGCGATCCGTTCACAGCGCAGTGGCCCCCCCCGGCGCACCCCGCCTCGCCAGGGCCAGACCGCCTCGTGCGTCGGGGACACGACGCGTCGGGTGGACCGTGCGGCGAGCAAGCGCCAGCGCCAGCGGGAGCGGGACGGGGAGCGAGACGAAGTGGCCGGTCCTGCGCCACCGACCGGCATGCTTCCTCGAGATAGATAACGGCCGCCCCAACCCCCTTTGCGAGTCGCTCGCTGATCGCTGGTCCCTGACGCCGCATCGCGCCCCCTCCTCGTGCCCCTCGGGCCGTTCGTTCCATACGGCTCGACAGCTCTCTCGAGACGCCATCGCGCCGCATCCCGCCGCTTCCTCCTGGAGAACGTCGGCGCTTTGGCCCTCGCTGCGCCGGTCGTGCGCGCGGTCGCCCAGCGCGCTTCTGCCGAGGCGTGGACGGCCGTCGCCGTCGCCACCGTCACCGCCACGGCGACTGCCGCGATCGCCGCCACCACGGCCGCCACCACGGCCGCCGCCGCCGCCGCCGCCGCCGCCGTGACCGTCACTTGACTGCGGTTGTGGCAGGGCGGAACCGGCGTGTCGCGCTTTCAATGCTGTGCGCCAGCCCGCGCCTCGCCGCCGCGACGACGGATGCGCACATCGCGGCCGTGCCGATCGTGATGGCGAGCACCAGCAGCGCTGGCGGCGGCGCTGGCGGCAGCAGAGACGACAGCAGCGATGGCGGCCCTGGAAGCCGCAGCAGCAGCCGCAGCGGCGACAGCACATCAGCGCGTCCCGCTGGGACCCTGCTCGTCTCAGCGGCGCCGGGATCCGTGCCAACGCCTCCACAGCTCGCCTCTGGCACCATCGCACCGGCCACCGGCACCGGCACGACGACCCCCACCCCGGCGACCACGACCGCATCGACGGCCGCGACACCCCCCGCCGGTACTCCAACGCCGGCCCCCCCTGCCGTCGCCGTCACCACCGCCGCGACGAGCCAGGCGGCATCCGCCGCGCCGAGTCCCGCGGCCCATCGCCGTCTCAAGCCGGGCCGTCTGGCGCTGCGCTCGAACCGCATCGCGACGCTGAGCAGCGCGACATCGCACGCGCTGTCATCGCCGTCGTCATTGTTGTCCTCGGCCGCGCCCGCGTCGGCCTCGGCGTTGGCGTCGGTCTCGGCGACGGCGACGGCGCCGCACCACTCGACGTCGCACCTGTCGGCCGAGCGCGTGGCGCGCGAGTCGCGCATCGCGTTCCGCCACGAGGACCTCGAGTACATTGCGGAGCTCGGCGCCGGATCGGGCGGGACGGTGGCCCAGGTGCGCTATCGGCCAAGCGGGCAACTGATGGCGCGCAAGATCGTGAGCGTGATTGTGCACGACGAGAGCGAGCGCGACAAGACGGAAAAGCGGCTGCTGCGCGAGCTCAAGATCCTGCGGATCTGCCGCTGCCCGCACGTGGTCGCGTTCTACGGCGCGTTCGCCTACGAGGGGGACATCAGCATTGTCATGGAGTACATGGACCTCGGCAGCCTCGAGGCGCTCTACCGCCGCATCGGGCCGATCCCGGAGCCGGTGGTCGCGCATATCACCATCGCCGTGCTGCGCGGCCTCGTCTACCTCTACGACGCGCACCGGATCGTGCACCGCGACATCAAGCCCAGCAACATCCTCGCTAACCGCCGCGGCGACATCAAGATCGCCGACTTTGGCGTCAGCAAGGCCCTCGTCAACGGCACGCAGGCACGTACCTTCACCGGTACCCAGGGCTACCTGGCGCCGGAGCGCGTCAAGGCCAGCATCGAGTGCTCGGTCGAGGCCGACGTCTGGAGCCTCGGGCTCACGCTGATGGAGATTGCCACCGCCCGCTTCCCGTTCCCGCCCGAGGGCCATCCGCCCTTGCCCAGCGTCCTGGACCTGCTGCAGTTCATCGAGGAAGAGCCCGCGCCTGAGCTGCCCGCCGACCGCTTTTCCCAGGCCTTCCGCGACTTCACCCAGCGATGCCTCATCAAAGATCCCCGCCACCGGCCCCATCCCGCGATGCTGCTCGCTGATCCCTTCTGCGTCGACGCCATGCGGCAAAATGAGACGGTCGCGGGGGCCGCTGCCGCCGCCGCCGCCGCTGCCGCCGCCGCCGCTACAGCGGCAGCAGCAGCAACAGCAGCAGGAGCCACATCAACAACAGCAACAACAGCAACAGCAACAACAGCAACGATGACGACTTCGGCGACGACAGCGACGACAGCGGCGGCGTGCGGCGCGACAGACGCGTCGCCGTCGCATACTGTGCCCGCCACAGCGGCGCGCGGTCTGTCTGCGAACGGCCTCGAGCCCGACCACCCAGAACTGCTCGCGAGCCTGACCGACCTGTCGCTTGCAGGTGAGTCCGAACCCGGAGCTGAAGCGACAGCTGGACCCGGACCTGAAGCCGGAACCAAAGCCGGCCCATCGACCTGCTACGGCTCGCCGGGCGCGGCGCACGCCCCGTTGCTCATGCCCACGTCGACGTCCTCAGCGGCCGCAACCGCCGCCACGGCCGCCGCTGCCGCGACGCCTACGGCCGGCCTCCTTGCCGCGCTGCCGGCCACGCCGGCCACGACGGTCACCCTGTCAGCGACCTCGGAAACCTCGGCGGCGACGGCGACTTCCGCTGCGTCCTCGACATCGACGGCGACCACGGCGCTGAGCGCGGCCGCGCTGAGCGCCGGGGACAGCGAGCGGCCGCGCATGAAGGGCCTCGCGACGAAGCGGGCGGAGCCGGTGCCGTGGGTGCTGCGGAATTGGGCGGCCAGCGCCGCGGCTCAGCTCGGCCTCTAATTTCGGGTTCCTGGCTGGTGTCACGGCCGGCCCGGCGATCGGTGCTTGGCCCCTCGCTGGACGTTCCTAGTTCTGAGCCCGGCCGCGGCTCACTTTTTTTTTTTCCAGAATTCTGTAGAAATAAGCGTGACCGCGCATCCTCTGTATGTCTCTCGGCGGCCATGTCGATCCAGCACGAGACCTCTCTTCGACTCCCGCGTCATGGATCCCGACTCCTGACCTCCGCATCGCTTTCACTTTATATGCCAGACGCGGAAGATGCCGACACGCTTCGGTTTCTGTTCGCCTGCCGCTCGGCTCTAGCGGTCGCCCGCAGGAAGAGCACGCGGGCACGTACGGGCAGGCACGCGCAGACCCATCGCTCTCGCTTGATCCGCTTCCTCCCTCCTCTTTCATTGATGCAAGGTGCGTTGTAACGGGAAGTGAACGTGGAGTAGGACTACATCGACGGAAGCGAGCAAAAAACATAAAACAACAAAGAAACGAGAGCACAAAAAAACAAGAAAAACACGAAAAAATGGAACAAGAAAAGGCGACAGACAGGGAAGGAAGGAGAGCAAGAGCGCAGACGCATTCGAGAACGGCCGTAGCGGGCCCTGATCACGACGCGCGGCCCTCAGCGGCACACGCCGAGCTGGAGGCAGAAGGCGCGGACCTGGGCCAGGCAGCCTTCGTTGAGACCCTTGAGGTCGAGGGCGACCTCCTGGCCAGCGAGCAGCGCATGCTGTGTCCGCTGCTCCAGCGTGTGCAGGATGATGGTCGACACGAGCTGCGAGAGCATCTGGGGGCTCAGGTTCTGCAGCGCCAGCGTCAGGTCTTCCAGCGTGGGTTGGCCCATCATGCATCCGGCGGCTTCGTGCTTTCCGGCTGCGCCAGCCGCCGGCTTTGGCCCCGCCATCGGCCCCGCCATCGGCACCGACATCGACATGGGCATCGACATGGGCATCGACATCGCGATGGGCAGCGACGACGGGCCGTGCGGGGCCGACCGCGGTATGCTCGGGAAACCAGGCCGCTCCAAGGCCACGTTGACGGATGCCGGCGGGCCATGGCCGTGGCCGTAGCTATAGCCGTGGCCGTGGGGGATATAGCCATAGCCGTGGCCAGGACCGGGGCCCGCATGCGCCGCCATGGCGGCGGCGGCAGAGGCCGCGGCGGCGGCCGCGGCGTTGGGCCGCCCACCGCTCGTCGTACGGGACGCCGGGGCCGACGAAGCGGCGCTAGAGCCCGGCCGTGAGCCCGGTGGCCGGCGCATCGTAAGCGCTGGCGTGTGGGCCAGCGATGGCGATGAGCGGGTCGAAGTCGCCGCGGTCGTCGCGCCACCGGCGCCCACGGCGGTCAGCAGTGACGCATCGTGCGGCGCCGGGTGGTCCATGCCGTGCTCGACATCCATCAACCCCATCCCGATCGGCAAATCGGCCAGCATGCCCATCATAGCATGCATGGGCAGCATGTTCATGGAGGGCGCGTCGTGCGAGGGCAGCGCGGTCGGCGGTGGCGACGCCATCGCCGACGCCGCCATGGACGGGGCGGCCGTCGAGATGGCCATTGCGCCTAGGGCGCCCGAGGCCATCGACGCCATGCTGCGGACCTCGGCGCTGACGGGCGTCAGCAGCGGGTCTCGCGCATCGGCGTCGTGCGGGGCACGACGCCGGTCGCGGCCATCCACCACGTGGCGGCGGCTGCCATCGTCGTCGCCGTCGTGGTTGCCGTCGTCGTCCAGCACATCCTCCACGTTGCCCTGGCTCTCGTGGTCATCGTAGTCCTCGTCATCGTCAAAAACGTACGCGTCCGAGAGCGGCGGCATGTCGTGGTGCTCGTGCTCCGAGTGCTCGGACCCGTCGTCCGACGCGAGGGCGTCCGGATCGGCATCGTCGGCCTCGGAAGGCGCCGCGGCGTGGTGCAGGGTGTGCATGTCGGACGCAAAGAGGATCGGGTCGGCGGCGTCGGCGTCCGCGCGAGCGCCCGCGCCATGCGCTAGCAAGTAGGGTGCCATCCCCAGATGCGGGGTCGCCGCGGCGGCGGCTGCCTCGGCGCTCGGGTGGGCGCCGCCGGGATGCGCGAGCCCCATGTCCATGTCATCGTGGCGCAGCGCCATGCCGAGCTCGAGCTCGAGGCCGCGGTCCAAGTCGAGGTCCATGGGCGTGTCGCCATCGAGATCCCGGACGAGGCCGTCGGCGCCACGGAGGGCGGACGGCGCGGTACTGTCGAGCGCGTGTGCCGCGTGGGACGACGGCGACGGGTGCGCCGCCCCGAGCCGAGGGTCGTACGGATGCAGCAGGTGCGACGACGGGTGCATGGCCGCGTGGACGGCATATGGATCGTCGCGTCCGAACGAGGCCGCCAGGCCGTGCTTGGCGTCGTGGCGGCTCGTGAAAGGGAGTAGGCTCGCCATGGACGTGGGCACGGCACCTGCCGAGTGCGGCGCGAGGGGCGCGCCGCCACTCGTCGGGGAATGCATCGCGCCCGCCAGCGAGGCGCCGTGATGGCCGATCGACAGATGAAGCGGCAGCGATGCCGAGAGACTATGGTGGGCGTGATGGTGGTGCTGGTGGTGGGGGTGGGGGTGGGGGTGGTGGGGGTGATGCAGGGACGGGTGCGCGTGCGCCGGATGTGCCCGCATCATAGCATATGGCGCGTGATAGCCCGTCAGCGACGGCGACAGACTGCCCGCGAGGGCCTCGCCCGCCGCGTCACGCGTCACCGAGGCCATGGCCAGGCCATGCAGATCGGCGGCGAGGTGGCCGTCGTGGTGCAGGGCAGCGTCGGGGTGCGTGAGCCGCAAGTCCTGCACGGTCCGCTGTGGCCCGGCACCCGGCGCGGAGGTTGCACTGCCGCCGCCGCCGCCGCCGCCGCCGAACGCCCCGTAGGCAGTGACGGAGCGCCGCGGCCCGGGCGGGCGGAACGCGTCGGCCTGGAGGTGGCCGACCAGCGCCGTGGTCACCGAGACGGAGCCCATGGCGGCGGCGGCGGCCCGGGCAAAGGGGTCGCCGAACGCGTGGGCGGGCGGCGTCGCGTGCGCCGCCGCGGCGGACGCCGGCGGCGACAGCGACAAAGACGGCGAGACGGCGGCGTCCAGCGCCGCGACGAACCGCCGGTCGTGGGCCGACCCGCGCGCCGCGTCTTTGAGGGCCGCCTGGGCCTGGAGGAGGCTCGCGCGGCGTCCGCGGCCGCCAGCCACTGAGGACGGCGGCGCTGCAGCGGCGACGGTGGATGCCGACGGTGCCGACGATGCCGACGACGACGACGTGGTGTTGGTGGTGGTGGCCGGGGCGGCGGCGCTATGGCTAGCGCGGCGCTCCGAGCGGGCTGCGGCCGAGGCCGAGGGGGCCATGCCGGCGGCGGCACCGGCGGCGGCGGCATGGGCGCCGGGCGGCGACGGACGGTCGCGGCGTGCGGCAGCGGCAGCCGCCGTGGACGGCGCGGCGGCGTTTTTCTCGCGCCTGGCCGTGGGCCGGTCAGCGGCGCCCGTCTTCGCGTCGCCGGCGCTGTTCTGATTCGAGCCGAGACGGCGGCCGTTGAAGGGCCCCTCGACATCCTGGAGGATCTTGCCGCGCTTGAACTTGACGCCGCACGAGTTGCAGAGCAGGACGTAGATGCCTGGGCCGTGGCGCCACATTGGCGTCTGGGTGGCCGCGCAGAAACTGCAGGACCGCGGGGTGGTGCCGGCGCCGTGGGCGCGGCCGTGGCCGCCCTTGCCGCCCTTGCCGGCCGCGCGGCCGCCCTTCGCTTTGGCGGTGGTGGTCGCCGGTGTGGACGTTGGCGTTGGCGTCGGTGTCGCCGCCGTCGCGGTTGCCGGCGTCGCCGTCGCGGCGGTCGTGGGCGTCGAGGCGGTCGTGGCGTCGGAGGGCGCGACCGAGGAGCAGGTCGGCGAGATGGGCGCCTCGGCATGCACCGACTGCGGCGTCGACAGCGTGTCCATGGCGGCGGCGGCGATGGCAGCGATAGCAGCAGCAGCAGCGGCAGCCAGCAGCGGCAGCCAGGGTCAGGGCCGCACAGCGCCCGTCCGGGTCACGATGGGCACGCGGTCCGGACCGGGTCTGCGCGCGGCCCCGCGGTGCCCCGGGGCGACCCCGCAGCCCCGTCTTTGCCGACGTGACGACCCGCCGAGTCCACGGCAGCGACCGTGGCGGCGACCGTGGCAGCGACCGTGGCAGCGACCGCGGTCGCAACCCAGCGAGAAGCGGCGTCCGCGGCGCCGGTGGTGCAGCCGAGCGGCGCGACGACGGGTCCGCGGACGCCGACGTGGCCGATCCCGCGGCCGATCCCGAGGCCGATGGAGGGCGTCGCGTGCTCGAGCCACCGGCGCGTGCCAGCGGTGAGAGCGCGATGCGCGACGCGCGACCCGACCTTGGGGGTGCTGGCTACGGCTACGGCGCGCCGAAGCCGCCAAAGGAAAAGAAAAGGAGTCGCCACGCCGATCCGATGTGGCGTTGGGTCTTTCGCCGTTTTCCCCTTTTCTTTCCAGCGGCGAAGAGCGGCGAAGGCGGCGGCGTCCCCCTCACGCGGGCCGCGGGGCGTGTGCGCGGGCGTCGGCTGCGGCGCGGCCTGTGGCGATGATCCCTCGCGAACCCCCCAGCAGCCGCAGCAGCCGCAGCAGCAGCAACAGCAGCAGCAACAGCAGCAGCAACAGCAGCAGCAGCAGCAGCAGCAGCAGCAGCAGCAGCAGCAGTAGCAGCAGCCGCCTGGGCGTCGCTATTAAGCGCGCTTCGGCACGCACGGTCGGTCTCGCGTCTCTGGTGGTGCGAGACGAGGCGAGGCGAGGCGGTATGATCACCCGGTCGTCGCGTCGTCGGCGATGGCCACCCAATCCAGGGCGATCGTGCGGGCAGCGGCGGGCGACACGGCACGTGCCAACGAATGAGGTCTGGCGGAACGCCGAAAGCAGGGGCGGCCGAGCGGCCGGAGGGACGGCGTGGAAGGCACGTGGATCAGACGCACGGCGTCACTGGCGGGCGAATCGCGGACAGCGCGTCCGGGCGGTCTCGATGCAGGAGGGATTCAGGAAAGGATGCAGGAGGGCGGAGATGAAGCCGGCGGAGGCCGCCTCGCGTCGCGTCTGGAAGCGTCGTCGCGTGAGTTCAGGCAGCGACCCAGCGATGCCGACGCGAGCGCGCAAGGCAACGGCGGGTGCGCATGCGCATGCGAATGTTGAATTCGTCCAAGGACAAGAGCGAGAGCGAGAGCGAGAGCGAGAGTGGGGGGCAAGAGAAAGCACGGAGCGGGGAAGAAGCGGCGCGAACGGGTCGGTGAATGACCAACACCAGCCGGCATCAGACAGACATGCGGGATCGGGAGTGTCCAGACGCGAGGTGCTGGGCCGTCTTGTCTCGTACGCTGCTGGATCCGTCGATGCACGGGATCGTCCATCCGTCGCGTCACTTGTCACCCCGGTCGTGGCTCGCCGGCGTCGCGTGCCTGATCCCGCGGACGGCATGGGCGGCGCGTGTGCTCAAATGCCAGCGACGCTGCCGGATCGTCGTAGCGCCGCGCATCGCACCGTCGCGCCGTGTAGCGTCGCGCAGCGTCGCGCAGCGTAGCGTCGCGCCGTGCATGCGCTTGCATCGAAGGAAGGGGAGGCGACGGGAGGCGAGGCGCGGCGAGGCGAGGCGAGGCGAGGGGGACTCGACGGAATAAATTTCCATAAAGAAAACAACGCACAACACGCGATGGGCTCGGGCCGCCCCGCCGCCGCCGCCGCGCGGCCTGCTCCCGGGCTCCCCCCCCTCGCGCCGGCGGCGGCGGAGGGTGATAGCGATGGCGATGGCGATGGCGACGGCGACGGCGACGGCGACGGCGGCGCTCGCGGCCTCTCCCTCTCCACGCCGAGCGCGTGCGCCTCGACCGGCCCCCCGAGCGACGACCGCCGCCGCGCCGGTCCCGCACGGCCTCGCCGGGCCACGCATCAGGGCACCGCGCGCTTGCTCGTGGACGGACGGCGCCGTGGCGAGGGCGCTCCGCATCCTCCGAGGGGCGCGCTCCGCAGGCGACAGGATCGACGGGCGCCGGCCCTGGCGGCCGTCCCATCAGGCCCAGGCCGCCGCCCTTGCTCGCGCCGCCCGGCGGACGCCGCCCCGCTCACCGCCGCCTCCGTCCGGCATCCGGCGCGCGCGAAGGCCGAGCGGCCCACAGCGACATGCTGACGCTGACGCTGACGCTGCCGACCGGCGACGGCGCCGTGTGTGCACGCGACATGAGCACTCACGGGACGAACGGCCGAGCACCCGCGGCGTCTCTGGCCCCTTCGCTTTCGCTTGCGTTCATGCTTCCCTGTGTCGTGGCACCGCATCGGTGCCAGACCAGAGCCGGCTGGCTGGCTGGCTGGCCAGCCGTGGGCCCACTCCCCCCTGTTGGCAGGCGTGCTTCAAGTCGCTGTCGCCGTCGCGGACGCACGCCTCCCCGCGTGTGCCGCATGCGGGCCATGCGACGCGGCAGGCGAGGCGCCCCCCGCGACCCCGCGTCCACCTCCCGCTCGGGCCACGGTGCCCAGACGAGGCGACGACGCCCTCATGCTGAGCGTTCCAGGAGTGTGGAGGTCCGGAACGTCGCCTGACCGGACGCTTCCGCGACGGACGGGGGAGCCGCGGCAAAGGACGCGTGGACAGGAGGCCGTCAAGGCCGCGAGGCCGCGCCCACCCGCCCGCCGCGTCATCATCCGCATCCGGTGAGTCCCGTGTTGCGGTCGCCACCGTCTGTTGTTTCCGGGCTCGATCCTCCCGCGGCGGCGGCGGCGGCGACGGCGGCGGCGGCAACGGCAACGGCGGCTGGCTCCTTGCGCCGCGGTCCATCCGTGGCGGGCGAAAGGGCTTTTTTGCCCATGGCGCGGCGGTGGGCCGCGCGCGCGGGGCGGCAAGGGGCCAGCGCGAAGGGGCGGCGCTGGCATGACTCGGCACGGCACGGCGCGGCGCGACGGAAGCGGGCGAAGCCACGGCAAGCGCCTGACCACGACGCTCACGCCACGGCCGCCGTCGCCGTCGCCGCCGTCGCTGCCGCCGTCGCCGTCGCCGTCGCCGTCGCCGTCGCCGTCGCCGTCGCCGTCGCCGTCGCGGGAGCATCCAGCCGCCATCGCCTCCCGCCGCTTCGCGCCAGCATCAAGACGCGGCGAGCCCGGCGGGCGCAGCCGGCTCAGCTGGCGAGCGGTGCGAGCGGGCTGAGGAGACGCGCGCGCCTGGGGCCGACGCCAACGCCGACGCCGACGCCACTGCGGACGCCGACCGGGACGCGGGGGCCATCGAACGGAACGAAACTCGCCGTGGTGCTGAGGTCGGAACGCAACGACGACGACCGAGGCCGCGCGAATCCGGCCGCGTCCACGGGCACTCCCCGCCACACGCGCGGCCAGCCGCTTCGCGTCTCTCGCGTCTCTCGCGTCTCGCGGCCCTCCGTCTCGGCCCTCTGCAGCCCTTCGAGGTCCGCGTGTTGTTGCGGCAGGACGATGGGGGTTGCGGCCGCCAGGCGCCGCGTCAGGGAAGCTCAGGGGAGCCGTAGGGCGAGCCAGTCGCCGTGGATGGGATGCGCCGGTGCCCCGTCGCTGCGTGCCCGCCCTGCCCCTCCACCAGCTCCAGCCCAAGCCCAGGCGGTGGCGGCAGCCTCAGCGCTCTTGCGGGGCCGAGGGTCATACCTGAGAGCCCCGGCACAGGCACAGGCACGGCGCCAACGCGCTTCGCCCACGGGGTCACCCGACAGCGGTGCTCTGGCGCGAGAAGGGACGACAGCGTGATGCCATGGGCACGGACGCCGTCGGGTCATGGCATCATCTCTGGCACTGCCCATGGGTGCCATGGCGTCCGACGGCGGCCATGGCGGCGGCGGCGGCGGCGGCGGCGGCGGCCAGGGCGGCGCGTGGTTCAGGCGGCGCCGTCTCGGCCACCGCGGTCTTGGGGCGCCGGTGGCCGCGTGCTCGCGTGAGGAAGGTGGTACGACGGGCGGACCAGTCGCCGCGCGAGCCGATCGCCGGCCGCCATGAAGCCGCGGGGGGCGCCGATGGCTCCGTCGAGGGCGCTCGCGAGGGCGCTCGCGATGGCAGCAGGGGCCGCGGTGGCGGCGACGGCCACGGGATCGTGACGCATCGGCCCACGCGACCACGGGTCGCGCGTCCGTGCCCGCCGTCGCGCGGTCAGACGGGCGCCGCAGCGCGGGCCGAGTCACCGGGACCCATGACCTGGGTCATGGCCGCTCCGCGGGATCCCGGCCAGCCCGGGCAGCCGGCGGGGCGGCGGCGACGGCGGGGTGGCGACGCCCGGGCGCCGAGCGAATCGCGCGGCAGGTCACGGGGCCTCGTGGCGGCGCGCGGCGGCGGGCCTCGGATCCGCTTGTAGCGGATCGGCGGCATTGGCATCAGCATCGTTGATCCTGACCGAAGGGGCTTTTCGGCGGCGTTCTGCCCATCTTTTTTTCGGGACGGCCGTCAGCAGCAGGCGGTGCCGGCAGTGCCTCAGTGCCAATGCGGCCGGTCGGGTCATACTTCCTTGAACTCGTCTGGATGCGTCGACTCGACGACGTCCAGGGCTGCCAGCACCATGCCTGGCGACAGCCCACGAAAGGCCCGCTTTCTGTGGCAATCGATGACGGCGAACGGTTCCGAGGCAGGAAACACGGATCGTGAGATATCGATAGATGGCCCCCCACGATCCTACCTAGGTCGGCTCGAGGTCTTCCTCACTCAGTCGGGAAAGCGGACAAGGAGCCATGCGCCCATCGCCATTGAACCCATGCCCAAGAAAGCGATGCCGTTGGTTCCTTCGCTCAAAGCGATCACCCGCACCATCCATGTCCTTCGGATGATTTCTCATGACTGGCGGCATGCGCGAGCCATCGATCGTCCTGACACCAGCGCCGAGTTTGCCCACACGGGGTTGGAGAGGATCTTCACGACTCCCTCGCACGGGATGAACGACGGCGATGCGGCTGATCATACTTGCCGCATCCCTCCGCACCATCCGCCATGATGCCCGGCCGAGACGCCGCGCTGCTCGGGTCTCCCTGCCGAGGAGGCGGCCTCGCGGTCGCATGTCTCTGGCGAGGACGATCGCACGCGCCCATCGTGGCGCAAGATTCACTTTTCCTGCTCTGCTGCTGCTGGGTGCAACGGTATGAATGGCGCCGATCGTCGCGGGAAATCGCTGCGCCCCCTTCTCCTCCAGCAGCGCTGCGCACGACGGCCTCGCTGCGGGTGTTCTGGTGCAGGGCGGGTCTGGCCCGCGGCGTCCCCAGCCGCCAGCCGCGCTCCGTGGCATCGCCCTGCACGGCACCGCAGAGAGGCTGATGCGTGGTTGGCGCCCACGCGCGCGGCGCAGCGCCGTTCCCCGAGATCGGCGCGCGATCTCGCATGCCGTCCGAAGCGCGCGGTCGGCGGACGTCGAGCGGATCGGCCAGGCCATCGCGTGGTCTCGGCTCCGCCGCCCCTACGGCCGCGACCGCTATCGCCGCGACCGCTATCGCTGCCGCCGCTGTCGCCGCCGCCGCTGTCGCCGCCGTCGTCGTCGTGGCGAGGAGGGCCGCTGGAGGGACAAGCCTCGGCCTCGGCAGCCCCCGCTGGCTCAGACGGCAGCCCCCGCCGGTCCAGACGGTCCCCAGCACGTGGCGGCGGCGCCGACCCGACCGCCGCGGCCACGTCTCGCCGCGCTCATGCATCGCAGCGAGGCGGCGCTCCCGTGGGCGGCGGGATCCGACCGACACCCCTGTCGATGCCTGCGCAGGCTTGCTGGCGATCGGTGGCCAGGCCTCCCCCTCCGCCTTGCCGCCACGACGCCGAGGGGACGGCGGACGACGCGGCCGCAGCGAGGGCGGCATACCGTCGTCGTCGTCGTCGTCGTCGTCGTCGTCGTCGTCGTCGTCGTCGTCGTCGTCGTCGTCGTCGTCGTCGTCGTCGTCGGTGGCAGGTGGCATGCCGGATGCGGTATGCCGGATGCGGTAGGCCGGATGTGGCATGCGACTTGCGACTTGCGGCCTGCAGCATGCTGCGGAAGAGGCAACCCGCTGCGCGTGGTCGCTTGGGAGGCCGTGGCAGCGCCGTCCAGCAGCGCGCATCCGGTTCGGACGGCTCCGCCTGCCCGCGTGCCTTCCCACGAATTCGCCGCCCGCCGCCCGCCCCTCTCCGGCCTTTTCTCGATTTGCTCGCCGTGGCTCGCCTGGCGACGGCGTCGCCATCGTCCCCCGTGAGTGCTGATTGGGAGGGGACGCGCATGCTTTTGGGCGTTCGGAAACGCCTAGCAAGCGTGCATGCTCCCACGTATCAGGAGCGCCTTGCGCATCGCATCGCGACGTCACGGTCCCTACCGCCCATACAACGACCACACGGACTCGCGCGCGAGCTACGGATCACTTCAACGCTTGAGCACACGGCCGATCCCTTTCCTTTCCTATTTCTACGCTTCGTCTCTCTCTTTTTACTAGTATTACGTCCCACGCTTCGCGGATTACGCTTCCCACCATGAACCCCGAGTACGACTACCTCTTCAAGCTCCTGCTGATCGGCGATTCAGGCGTCGGCAAGTCGTGCCTGCTGCTGCGCTTCGCGGACGACACCTACACCGAGAGCTACATCTCGACGATTGGCGTGGACTTCAAGATCCGCACCATCGACCTCGAGGGCAAGACGGTCAAGCTTCAGATTTGGGACACGGCCGGCCAGGAGCGCTTCCGCACGATCACCTCGTCGTACTACCGCGGCGCGCACGGCATCATCGTCGTCTATGATGTGACCGAGCAGGAGACCTTCAACAACGTGAAGCAGTGGCTCCAGGAAATCGACCGCTTCGCGAACGACGAGGTCAACAAGCTGCTCGTCGGCAACAAGAGCGACATGATCCAGAAGAAGGTCGTCGACTACAACTCCGTCAAGGAGTTCTGCGACCACCTGGGCATCCCGTTTCTGGAGACGAGTGCCAAGAACGCCGTCAACGTCGAGGTCGCGTTCCTCACCATGGCGCGCCAGATCAAGGACCGCATGGGCGCAAGTACCACGGGCGCCGGCGCCGCCGCCCAGCCGGGCAAGCAGAACGTCAAGCTCCAGGGCTCCGATCTCGCCAACGCCCCGTCCTCGAGCGGCTGCTGCTAAGCGTCCGCCATGGGCCCTGCCTGTCATGCGCCGCACCGGCGTGATGCGCATGGCATGGCATGGTATGGCATGGGCTGGCATGGGCTGGCCCTCGCGTCGGCTGACGGAGGCTGTGGGCGCCGGCGCGCAGGGCCACCACGTGCCCGAAGCAACGGCGCGTCCGCGGGGCCGCGCGGGCGTGCTCAAGAGCGGTGCTGATCCAGCGATGCCGATGCGCCTCGCGTGATCTCGGTGGGAGCCGCCAGCGCTGGGCGGGCCTCGGCTCTGCGCCTGGCCACGTGGCGCCGCCGCGGACCTGCTCCCGCCCGATCCGACGTCGTCGGCGCGACGCGGGACGCGACACCGCACGTGATCTCCGCGGCTGCGCCTCGCCTCGCCCGAGTGCTGGCGCCCAGGACGCCGGTCGCCTCAGCGGCTTCGCGCGTTGCCGGCGATCGGTTCTTGGGGTGCGCTGCGCCATCCGCGAGGCGCGCCTGCAGGTGGGATGAACGGCTCGCGGCTCCGCGTGGGATGCGGTCGCGTCGGGTCGAGACGCCTGGGCCGCGCCGGCTCTGAGACGTCCGTCTGGCCCGAAGGATTGGCCCCATCTTCCGTCCGCGGTCGCGAGCACCGCGTTCTGCTTGTCCCTCGTGATGTTCCTTTTTCTTCGTTTCTCCTCATCCGTCCCGTCTCGTGGAGGCCTCGCCTCGCTTCATCTCCCATCCGTCCCCCCCACCGCTCTTGCTTGTCCTCGGCCGCTCCATGGTTGCTCGCTCTTCTTCCTCCTTTTGACGTTTGACTCTCTACACCTTATCTTATTCTTTTGTACAGGTTTTGCACGCGGCGCTCTATCAGGAAGCAATCGAAAGGAAGAGAGCATCGAGGCGGCGCATCAACCGCCGGGCACGATGCGGGAGCGATGAGCTTCATCGCCCATCGCTCTGCAGGCTGCTCGTCGGCCTGATAGGAGGGGATCAGGCGGAGCCCTCGACTCATCCCGTCGATGTCGATGTCGATGTCGATGTCGATGTCAGTGCGACTGGGCGATCCGAGCCGAGAGACCCCCGGCCGTGGTGGCCGACCCCCCGCGCTGCGGCGATGCCCGGCCACGCGCGGGCTGCCCCGTCCCCCTTGCGACGCGGTCCGCGAAACGCCCAGGTGCAGCGCCACGGCGCGCACTCCGGCCGGCATCGGCTATCACGGCGAGCGCTCCGGAGGCCACGCCGCCGCCGTCCGTAGGCGCGACAAGCGCGGCGCTGCATCATCTTCATGATCCGATCCGTTCTGGCTAACGGTGCTGGGTCCGTGGGATGAGTCCGTGTTTCGGTCTGTCGGAAGCGGAGCTCCGGTCACGCGGGTCCCTTGGGCTCCGAAACTCCGATCCTCCGCATGCCACATTACACGTCTGCCTCCCTAACCCCGTCGCGACCCACTGACGGCTCGAGAGAATGAACGGTGATTGATGTCGCCGCGTCCCGCGTTCGACCGCGTCTGCAGCATGCGGCACCATGCACCGTGCTCGATCTGCCGTGATTGCGCCGACGGCTCTCCTGCGAATCAGAAGCGGCGATAGTCGGCCGCTGCTGCCGCTGCTCGTGCCGCCACTGCTCCTGCCGCCGCGACCGCGACACGGCCGCCTGCGCACAGGATGAAGCGCTCGCTCGCTCGGGTCGATCGCCATGATGCGGGTCACGTCAGCAGCGATCCTGGCGAGACGACCGGTCGGCACGATGCTTCTGGGCATCCTGCCCATGACGGGCCACGGCCGCCGCCCTCCGGGGGCGATCCTGGCGGCGATCCCGAGGGCGACCCCGACAGCGCGCTCGCAGGGACGGCAGGCGCAGACCCGCTTTGCGTTCTGGCGGTGCGCATCGTCACGGTCGACTACGAGCTCGAGGTCCCGCACGCGCACGCCGACCGTCGCTGGTGCATGAACTTCCGCGCCGCGGACGCCGCGCCGCTCGACCTCCACGCGCCGCCCGCCCGCGCCGCCGCCGGCGTCTGGTCGCCGACGCCCCGCGTGCCGGTCATCCGCATCTTCGGCGTCACCGAGCGCGCCCAGAAGATTTGTCTCCACGTGCACCACGCGCTGCCGTACTTCTACGTGGACTACCGCGGCCCACCGCTCGATGCGGACATGCTCGATGGCGCAGACCCCCGCCGCCGCCGCCGCCGCCACGGCGCCCACCCTCCGCGCCGGCGGCCGCGGCTGCCGGACGGCGTGCAGGCCTACATCTACCAATTCGGACGGGCGCTCACGGCCGCGCTGGATGTCGCGCAGGACGCGATGCAGCGCGTCAAGACGGGGACCATCTCCAATCCTGCGCCTCACATGATGCCGCCGCCGCAGCAGCCGTGGTCCGGGTATCCAGGCCGTGGACGATCGACCTGGACGCCGTCCGCGTCGCGTCCGCACTACCTCGCGTCGATCTTGCTGTGTAAAGGGATCCCCTTCTATGGGTTCCACCGAGGTTACCAGCCGTTCCTCAAGATCTACCTGTTCAACCCACGCCTCGTCACCCGCGCCGTCCGCATCCTGGCCTCGGGCGCCGTGCTCGGCCAAGCGTTCCCGGCCTACGACGCGCATCTGCCCTTCCTGCACCAGTTCTTTATCGACCACTCGCTCTACGGGATGGACACCATCGACCTCGCCGATCTCCGCTTCCGCACGCCCATCCATCCCCCTGACCCACTGGGACCGACGCGGTTGATGACGGCCGACTACTCGGTGATGCCAGCCACGGCCTATTGGACGGCGACGGCGCCAGGGACGGCGGCCGCCGGGCAGGCGGACGCCGCCGGGGCCGTCCATGGGGCTTCACCCATCAACGACTCCCCGGAGAGCTTCCGGTCGTGGCTGTCGCAGCACCACCCGGTCCTGCATGCCGGCTCGATCCCCCCCGAGCTCGTGTGGCCGGCGGCCGGCGGGCTGGCGCGCGTGAGCCACTCGGAGCTCGAGGCCGACACGTGGGCCGGCGACGTGCGCAACTTCCGGCGGCTCCGCGAGCGCGCGACGCAGCCGCTCGTGGTCTTTCCGCCGCCCGCGGCCGCGGCGCCCCTGGCGGCCGCGCCGCCGCCGCTCGTGCCCTCGATGGCGCTCGCGTGGCACGAAGAAGCGCTGCGCCGGTGCCGCCGGCGCCATGCATCGCGAGCGGCGACGCCGACGCGCTCGTCGAGCCGGACGCCCAACCGCACACCGCAGGCGTCGCTGCCCAGTATCCCGGACGCGGAGCTCGAGGCCATGCTGGTCGAGATGCAGCACGAGGTCATGCCGAGCCCGCCGGCCGACGCCCCGTGGCCGCCGCCGCCGCCGTTGCAGGACTGGCGCATCCGCCCGCGCCATGTCCAGGCTATCCGCGATGGCATCGGGGCGCCGCCGACGCCGCCGACGCCGCGCTATCGTGATCCCACAACAATCACGGGCGCCCTCGGGGCGGCGCCCGCCGCCGCCCACGCCGCCGCTGAAGACCCGCTGCTGGCGAATCCGTCCATCATGACGGCCTTCGACGCTCTCTCGGCGCTGTACGAGCATACGGATGCGGCGCTCGCCCGCGTCGCGGCGTGCTGGACGGCCGACGCGGCGCTCGGGCTGCCGCCACGCATCGACGCGAGCCCCGACCTGTCGCAGCGGCCGGACGCCCCGCTCGATGAGCAGATGATTGATGAGCTCTTTACGCAAGACGCGCTTAGCCGGCTACCCTCCCAAGTGGCTGTGGCGGCACCGACCCCGGACGGCCGCTCGGACGCCGGTGGCGCCGCGGCCGTGACCGACGAGGCGTTGTCGATTCTGGACTGGATGGCCCGCGAGTCGGCGACCAATTCGCCCGCCTCCCCGCGGCCGCCGGGTCCGAAGGTGTGGGATACGGGTGGTCCGGACGCCGTGCCCATGCGGGGTGATCCGATCGTGACACGGCCAATGAACGTGGCCGACGACGGTGCAGACGGTCACGATGCTGACCACGAGATTGCGGACGAGTTTGCTGACGTGACGGTCGACGATGCTGCAGACGATGCTGACGAGGATACCGCTGACGACGCTATTGCTGGCGACGATGCTGACGACGATGCCCTCGAGCCGCGGCTCAGTCAGTGCCCGCCGGCGGTGCCCGACGACACGGTCGAGCTGACGCCGGCCGTGATGGACGACTTGGAAGCGATCGAAGCCGCTTTCCAGCGCGAGCTTGAGGACGCCGTCGCCGCCGGTTTGAACCTCGACGATCTGTGGATGGAAGGGCCGCCCTCCCCGCTCGACGCGGAAGCGCCGTTGCCGCCGGCCACCACGCCGCCCATGCGGCCGCCCGCCGTCGCAACGACCATGCCGCAGCCGCGGGTCTGGAAGCATCAGGCGCCGCGGACAATCCCACAAAACGATGGGCTTGGCCACGGCGACACGGGCGACGGCGACGCGGGCGACGAGACGGACGCCAGCGAAGCGGTGTCCATCATCGTGTCGGTCTCAGAAGACGACCAGGACCCCGAGGCGGCCGGCCGGCTGATCCACCGCC
The DNA here is from genome assembly GCA_003615045.1 of Caulochytrium protostelioides. Classification (NCBI taxonomy): domain Eukaryota; kingdom Fungi; phylum Chytridiomycota; class Caulochytriomycetes; order Caulochytriales; family Caulochytriaceae; genus Caulochytrium; species Caulochytrium protostelioides. The sequence goes on along the minus strand of ML014220.1, from coordinate 41,092 downwards.
TCGCGGCATCGGCATCGGCGTCACCCATCGCGACGAACCCGGCGTCCAGCGTGGACCTCGCGCTGCCGATGGAGGGCGTGTGGATGGTTCCGGAAACGCAGCGGCGGCCCGAGCGCTTCGGCGCCGCGATCCCGGCGACACCGCCGCCGCGCCGCCGCGCCGCCCTTTCGTCGGACGCCGCGGCTGATCCCGGCGGCGAACCGTTTGCGTCGTACCGCGACCCGAGCGAGTGCGGGAGCGACGCCGTCGCCTCGGACGCCTCGGACGCGATGCTGCTGACCAGCGATGCGATGCGCGATGCCGCCGCCGATCACCGTGATGGCAACCGGGCGCCGCAGACGCTGTCGTCGTCGCTGGATCTCCCGACCTTCCCGGACCGCGACGCCGAAGCGATGGTCGCGGCGCGCGGGCTGGACGTCCGGACGCCGGTGCGGGCGAACGGATGGCTGACTGCGGCACGGCGGCCGTGGGCGCTGTCGCGTGTGGACGCGGACGCGGACCGCTCCCCCGTCCGCGATCGGTCGCGCGACTCCAGTGTCAGCCCGACGCCGCCGCGCCGTCCAGCACCCCTGATCCCGGCGCACGAGCGGTACAAGATGCTCGGCCGTGCGTCGCGGCAGCCGCCCTCGCCGGTCCCGCGGGTCCCGCCGGCTCCGCCCCCTCCACCCGCTCCGCCTCTGCGGTCCGTCGCCCTCCCGCCGTCCGATCGCGCGGCCGTCTCGCCCGTCAGCGATCGACGCCGCCGCCGGTGGCAGCCGCCGTCCGTCACACGCCGTCATGAGCGGCGGGCGCCGTCGCCGTCGCCGCCCCCGTTCGCGCGCGACCCGCGGGGCGCGCCGCCGCCCGCCGCCGCCGCCGCGCGGTCGTCGTTGACGCTGCCATCAGCAGACGCCCTGTTCGGCTCGCCGGGCGACGTCTCGCCGCCGCCGCTGCCGCCGCCGCGGATGATGGCCGCGCCACCGTCCGAGGACAGGTTCACCGTCAGCTCGACGTCGGTCGAGCGATCTCCCTCGGGAGACGCCACGCAGGACGCGCTCTGGCCGCCTCCGACGGCGCGGCGAGCACTGCATTTCCGTGGATCGCCGGCCTTCGTTCCTCCGACGCAGGCGCCCTCGCCCTCACCCGATCAGCATGATTCCCTGGATGGCGTGGACGTCGATGACGGCAGCGGTGGCAGCGGCTTGGACATGGCAATGGCGTCGCCATCGCCGTTGCCACCATCGCAACCGTCGCCGTCGCCACCGCTGCCACGGCCACGCCGGCCCCGGTATCAGGTCCATCCAGCACCACCGCCCACGCGGCGCGCGCTCGATGAAGCGCTCAGGACCGGGAGCCGTCCGTCCCGGGTCTACAAGGAACCCTTCTACTCGGCGTATGGCGACGTGTTGCGCGAGTCGCTGCGCCCCGCGCGGGTCTTTGCTGGCGTCGCGTATACGCTTCATGGCGATCCGGCGCGCTACCGTCTGCCCACGTGGGGCCAGCACGCACGCGACGACGGCGAACCGGCGCCGCTGACAGCGACGACGCGGACCATGCCCACACCACGTGCCGCGTGGACGCTGATCGACGCGCAGCTCCAGACGGAGACGCCAGCCGCCGTGTGGGCGCCATGGCCGCAGCGACCGCGGTCGCGTCGTTCCCATGAAGCCAGCGAGCCGCTGCTCCAGCCGCCGCGGCCTCGGGCCGAGCCGTGCGCCCCCTGTATGTACTGGACGCTTACGGGGGCGCCGCCCACCCGCGCCGCCGTCGCCAGGGAGGTGGCACAGACGACCGCGTCGGCGGCATCCAGCCAAAGCCCGGCCGCGCCGCGTGCGGGCCCGCTCGCTTCGCAGATCGAAGGCCCGACGCCACGTGCGGCCGTCTATGTCGATCCCCGCCCGCCGCCACCAAAAGCGAAGCCGAAGCGGAACCTCGCGTCTAAGCCACCCGCGGTGGTGCCGACGGATTTCTTACGGATCCTGAGCGTCGAGGTCCACGCACGGAGCCGCGAGGACTTGCTGCCGGACCCGCAGACCGACCCCGTCGAGAGCGTCTTCTACTGCGTGCACAGCGACGAGCCGCACCGCTTTCCGACCAACGGCCGCCGGCCCGGGTACCATGTCGGGGTCATTGCCGTACGCCCCTCGGGCGTCGGCGTCGGCGTCGGCGGCGCAGCCGGAGCTGGAGCGGACGTCGTTGCGACGGGCATCCAGAGAGCCGTGCCGTCGTGCCGGTGGACGTGGGTCGACAGCGAGCTGGAGCTGTTCCATACCTTCATGGGGTACGTGCTGGCGATGGACCCGGACATCCTGACGGGGTATGAGCTGCATGCGGCATCGTTCGGGTACCTCGCGGACCGGCTGAAGCACCTCAACGGCCGCCACCTGTGCACGCTCATCGGGCGGATCCGCGACGCACGCGAGCCGCTCCCCGTCGCCACCGCCTCGCCGACGACCGGCGGGCCGCAGGGCCGCCTGCAACGGCGGCTGGCGGCGCTGGAGACGACCGGCCGCATGTTCCTCAACGTGTGGCGGCTCATGCGCTCAGAGCTGACCTTGACGTCATACACGCTCGAGAACGCCGTCTGGGAGGTGCTGCGGCTCCGGGTGCCGCACTACACGGCGCGTCGCCTGACGGCCTGGTGGGCCGGCGGCGCCGCGACTGCGTGGCAGACGGCCGCCTACTACGTGGCCCGCACGCAGTGGGTCATCGCTCTCTTGGACCAGACCCAGCTGATCGCCCGCACGTCGGAGTTTGCCCGCGTCTATGGCGTCGACTTCTTCTCCGTCATCTCGCGCGGCTCGCAGTATAAAGTCGAGAGCGTGATGGCGCGCATCTGCCGCCCCGAGAACTTCATGCTCGCGAGCCCGAGCCGCGACGACGTGAAGCGCATGCGCGCGCCCGAGTGCCTGCCCCTCATCATGGAGCCCGCCGCCGGGTTCTATGCGAGTCCCCTGCTCGTCCTCGACTTCCAGAGCCTCTACCCGTCCGTCATGATTACCTACAACTACTGCTACTCCACGTGCCTGGGCCGCGTCGCCGCCGTCGGGGCTGACCCGCCCGCCCAGCTGGGCGCCGTGCCCGGGTATCGTCCCGACACGGCGCTGCTGGCGCAACTGCTCCAACACGACCCCGACGGGAAAGCGTCCATCACGATTTCGCCGAACGGCGTCGCCTTTCTGCGTCCGCACCTGCGCACGGGCGTGCTCGGCCGCATGCTCTCCGAGCTGCTCGCGACGCGTGTCATGGTCAAGAACAGTATGAAGCGCTACAAAGACCAGCCCGGCCTGTCGCGCATCCTCAATGCGCGGCAGCTCAGCCTGAAGCTGCTCGCGAACGTGACCTACGGCTACGCGGGCGCGAGCTACTCGGGCCGCATGCCCTGCGCCGAGATCGCCGACGCCATCGTCCAGACCGGCCGCTCCATCCTCGAGCATGCGATCGACCTCATCCACCGCGAGCCCGCGTGGCAGGCGCGGGTCGTCTACGGGGACACCGACAGCTTGTTTGTCTATCTGCCGGGCCGCAGCAAGGACCATGCCTTCCAGATCGGGACGGAGATGGTCAACCGCATCACCGCGACCAACCGCCCGGGTGGCACAGGCGTGATCAAGCTCAAGTTCGAGAAAGTATATCTGCCCTCCGTGCTGCTGGCCAAGAAACGCTATGTGGGCAACATGTTCGAGTTCAAGGACCAGCGCGAGCCGACGTTCGACGCGAAGGGCATCGAAGTGGTCCGTCGCGATAACTGCCCCGTGGTGGCCAAAAGCATGGAAGTCTGTCTGAAGCTCCTCTTCCGCACCCAGGACCTGTCCCTCATCCGACGCTACCTGACGCGGCAGTGGGCCAAGCTGATGCTCGGGCGGTGCTCGGTCCAGGACTTTGTGATCGCGAAGGAAGTCAAGCTCGGCACCTACTCGGCGGACCGGCCCCCGCCGCCCGGCGCGATTGTGGCCGGCCAGCAGATGCAGCGCGACCGCCGCGTCCAGCCGCAGTATGGCGAGCGCGTGCCCTACGTGGTCGTGTACGGCGGCCCGGGCAGCCGCCTGATGGACCTCGTCGTCTCGCCCATGGCGCTCGTGCACGACCCGTCGCTGCGGCTGCACGGCAGCTACTACATCACTAAGCAGATCATCCCGGCCCTCGGCCGCGTGCTCCACCTCGTTGGCGTCGACCTCGACGCCTGGTTCCGCGACATGCCCAAGCAGCAGCGCCTCCAGACCGGTCTCCGGCTCGGCGCCGCCGGCGCGTCGGCAGCGACGGCCGCCTCGCCGTCCGCGATCCACGCGTGGGGCTCCGGCTCCGGGACGCGCGGCCGCGGCGGCCCTAATCGCGGGTCGCGGATGCTTGCGCTCGACCATTACTATGCGAGCGCGCACTGCGTCGTGTGCCAGCGCCGCACGGGCATGGCCTTCCGCCCGCGCGCCCGGATGCACGACGCCGTGCCGCCCGCGGTGCTCTGCGACGCGTGCCGCGACCCGGGTCACCGCGCACCGACCGTCGCGGCCCTCGCGGGGCAGATTGCGGCGTTCCAGCGCCGTGACCGCGTCTGCAGCGCCGTCTGCAGCGCCTGCGCCGGCGTCGCAGCCGCCCCGACCGCCCCGGCCTGCGCCAACCGCGACTGCCCCGTCTTCTATGTGCGCGGCAAGACGCAGGCGCAGCGGCCGGCCACCCAGCGCCTGGTCCGCGCGCTCGATCTCCTCACCTTCTGACCGCTGGCGGTCGCGACACGGCGATCGACAGCGCGTGGCGCCTCCCTCTTGATTAGCTAGTGACGTTCGTTGGACTCGCCCGATGGCGGTGCGCGACGCGCGGCGGGCGTCGCCGCGTCGACGAGCCGCAGCGCCGGATGGTCCCAGGGCAGCTGCTGCTGCAGGCACGCCGTGAGGATAAACTCGGATGAAAAGAAGTGGACGTGCGGGCGGTTCGCACGGCGGATCGACTGGATGTCCGGGACCGTCCCAATGCAGATCACGAGCGGCGCCTCGCGGCCGGTCTCGGGCGCCGTGGCCGCCGGCAGCGTGGGCAGGTGGTCCAGCCACGTCCCGCCGCCCGAGAGCACCAGCCGCTTCAGGATCTCCCGCGCGGGCTGCACGTGGGGCGTCGCATAGAATTGGATGCCGCCAAAGAGGCCCAGCGCGCCGCGCGGCAGCGACGTCCCGCTCAGCCCCGCGAGGGCGAGCAGCTGCTGCCGCTGCGCCTCGCGGTGGCGGTACCGCAGGGCCGTGACCTCGGGCCGGTAGTGCCACGTCTGCTCAAACGGCGGGTCGGTCACGGGGAACCCGGCGGCCGGCAGCCACCGCCCTGCGGCAAAGCTCGCTTTGATCCAGCGGATATGCACCATCGTGCGCCCCAAAGTGAGGCCCATCAGGAACTTCTCGGTGCGCGTCGGGCGGTCGGTGACGATGTGGGTGCACGTCTCGACCGAGGTCGCGAGCGTCGCGCCGAGCGCCGTCAGCTGGCTCTGGCCCTGCGCCGTGAGCACGACGCCCGTCGGCAGCAGCCGGAACCCGCCGCGGCTCGTGCTGCCGCCGCGGGACGGCGGCGGCGCCGCGGCGGCGGCCGTCGACGACGCGCTCCGCCCGCGAACGCCGTCGGCCGCGTCGGCGTCGGCGGGCACCAGCCGCGGCACGAGGGCGTGGTGGTGCGAAGGACTTGACGGACTCGCCAGCGGCGGCGGCATCAGCATCATTCGGCTCGACGGCGCGTCCATCGCGAACGGGTCGTCGGTCCGCGGCCGTTTCGCGGTTGGGGACGCTGCCCCAGCCGGGCCGGCGACGACCGGGGCGGCGACGGCCGTCACGGCCTCGCGTCGCCAGACGTCCAGCAGGTCCGCGGGCCAGCCGCCCCACACGCGCGCCGCCGCGAGCACCGTGGCGCCGAGTTCCCAGCACGTGAAGCGCGGCTGCGCCTCCGGCAGCCACTGCATCGCGAGGAAACTCGCTTCGACCCACAGCGGGCTGACGAGATGGACGCCGCGCACGGACGTGGCCGCGGAAAGCGTCTGCCACAGGTGCCGCTGGTACTCGAGCGCGTCGGGATCGTTGGAGAGGGTGGCGCAAGGCCCGTCGCTACAGCTCACGACGTGCGTGACGTCGGCGGTCGGCTCGGTCGCGAGCGTGGCGCCCATCCACCGGACGAGCCGCGCCAGGCGCCGGCGCAGCGACCGCTCGAGCCCCAGAAAGAGCAGGTGGTACGGACGGGGCCGCAGCGGCGCAGGAAAGGACACCGGCGCCGGCATCCATTCCGCCGCCGCCGCGGGCCAGGTCCAGACGGCGTCATCGCGGAGCATCGCGCACGCCCAGGCGGCGTTGCCGATCGCTTGCGATCCGCGATACGAAGCTTCCTCGTCCGGATGTGGCGCGGTGGCGCGACGAAAGAGAGGATGCTTCTGGCAGTGTAGGATCAAACACGCTGCGCGCGAAGGATCCGCGACGTAGTGAGCGCCGGCTTGCTTGAGCGCCGCTTTCAGGTCGACCCAGCGGTTGCGTTCGGCGACCACGGCTTTGTCCTGCGACTGCGCGGGCAGGCAGCACAGGCACGAGAGATAGAAGGTGCGGCCATACCAGGCCGCGCAGATCGACGGCTGCCGCGAGGAGACGCCCGCCATCTCACCGTGTACGTCGTGCATGTCGTCGTCGCTGTGACTATTGCTGGCAGCGGTCGCAGATTCGATGTCTTGAGTACCGGGAAGCGGCATCTCATCGGCGTCGGCGGGCGGTGGCCCAGCGGCCGGGGCGGGGTCCAAGGCGAGATCGGCGGGGTGCAAGGGATCCGCCGGGGTCGCTACAGCGCCAGCCGAGCGCACGTCGGTGAGGGGCGGATGCGCCAGCACGTGGCGCTTCCACTCGCGCTGTCGCTGCCGTCTCGCGCGCTGCACCAGACCATCGAACCGGGTCATGCCCGATTGCCAAGCCATGCCGGGGGCCGGGACGGACGGCGATGGCGGGACGGGCGCCAGAACAAAGGGCATCTCGGGCGCCCGCGTCTTGAGGCGCACACAGGCCTGCAGCCAGTCGGCCGAGACGAACCACGCGCCATGGACTTCGGGGGTGGCGGCCGTGGAAGACGGCCGCGTCGCGGCCACTGCGCAGGCCGTCTCGGCGACAAGATCGGCCAACGGCATCGATTCGGTCGTTGCTGCTGCGCCATCGTTGCCGTTGCTGTTGCCGTTGCTGCTGTCGTTGCTGCTGTTACCGTGGCCGCGATGGCTGAAGCCGCCGCCGAGATCATCGGGCTCGTCACCCGGGGCATAGAGGCCGAGCACGTGGGTGCACAATGCATCGGGTGTTTTGCGGAACTGAGCGCCAAAGGCGGCGGCCGTCGCGTAGACGTGCATGCGGACGGTCCACGGCAGATGGACGACGGCGAGCGTGACACCCGCCAGCCACTGGGCGGCGCCGAGTCCAAAGCGGTCCGGCGGCTGGCGCTCGCCGAGCGCGACGGACCGCAGCAGCCATGTCGGATGAACGACGTGGACGCCGGCGACGGCGGCGGCGCGCCGCGCCACAGCGTCCGTGAACAGCACCGTCGTGGCGACGAGGTACAGCGGCGACTGCGCCACAAACGACGCCGTGCTCGCGAGCAGGGCCGCGAGCTGGTCGCGCGAGATCGCATCGAGGCCGGTCGCCGTCAACGCGTCCGCAGGGACCATGGCTTCGGCGGATGGGTGGACATAGATCCACCCGCGCAGCCGAAGACTGTTCTGCGTAGTCGCGGGATCCTCGGTATGGTCGGCGTCTGCGTTGTCGTCGCCAGAAGAGCAGGCCGGGGCCACCGAGGGATCGGCTCGGGTCATGATGGGACCTGCGTCGGGCATGGGAGGCATGCTCGCGGCATGCTCGCCATCGTGGTGTGGCGATGGTGTGCCATCCTGCGTCGTCGCCGTCGCCGTCGTCGCCGCTTCCGCTGTTGCTGTTGCTGTTGCTGCTGCTGCTGCTGCTGCCGCCGCCGTTGCTGCTTCTGGATGCGTCATCGGCAGCTTAAGGATCACAGAGTGAGGATCAGCACGCGTGACAAAGAAGGCCGACCGCAGGATAGAGCGGGGAATCAGGGACACTTGAGAAGTGAAAGCGCGCGCGTTGTCCTCCAATGATAAGCCAGGAGGACGCGCGGTCGGCATCGAGAGCACGGTATGCCCGCTGCCGATCCTCGATCGAGAGCTCAGTGGAGATAAGCAGGGCCGCAGGGCACAGTGGCGGCGTGTGAGGGCGCGGGCATGGCCCTGGGACCCCTTCCGCGTTGACGCGCGTCGGGCGGCGCAGAGGTCTGCCAAGCCACACCAGCCACGCTGCGTCCGCACCAGGCCGCCAAACTCCGACGCCGGATTCGCATATAAATAGCCGCACAGCGCGGCATCGCGACGAGGTGCCGACCACGACTCGGAACGCAGCTCGTGGTTCTGTTTACTATGGGGTGTCGGTTGCGCTCCCACCATAGCGATGGACGTGACAATATTCTATCTATTCAATCGATGATGCACTTCATCGCTACGCTTCTCTTTCGCATCCCCATCAGACGCTTGATTACTTTCATTCGTACCCTGTCTTTCTCTCTCTTCACTCCCCTTCACGCTTTCTTCATGCTCCCTTCACCCTCTTCACGCTCCCACTCCAATGGACAGACGCTACGGCTCTGTCAAGTCAACGCGCGCATCGGATGGTGTCGCGGCCGTATTTTCCAAGCACCTGTGTGCTTGGCGACTACACCCGTTTCACGACGCATCTCTTGCGCTCTTGACGTTGCTTTGGGCGTATGTCGCTTTCTGTCGTTTCCGCTGGTATCAAATGACGAATCATTGCTTTATTTCTTTTCGGAATATCAACTATCAACAACTATTTACAACATGACGATAGATCAGTACCAACACCCTGGAGATCTGATGATACCTGATCCTTGACGACTTTGACATGCCACATTCTCTGTCCCTCTCTCTGTCCCTCTTTTTGCCACTCCCTTATTTCTTATTCCTCACGCCTTATCATTCCTTATTCTTCATTCTTCTGGACTCACTGCATGACTCAGTCAACAGAGAACCCGCAGAAATCGACGACATCACGGCATATTGGCGCTTGCGCTGGCATGCACTGATCCCGTCGGATGGCTACGGCGCTTCTTGTTTTTGCTTGCTTTCTAAGGGCACTCCATACTCATGTTCTTCAAATACATGAGTACGGCCTATGGATGCCTGTTCTGTGCCAATCCGATCACATGCTTCCGGTGATGACAAACATCGACGGGCGGACATAGCGCGGACGACTCTCCTTAAGTGACTTTCTGGATTTTGAGACGACCGCGAGTAGGCTGAATGTCGTAGATAGCTGAGGAACCTATGTGATCGGATTTGCTGGATAGTCTAATATGTTAACAATGGAGGGGGGAGGCCTCGCGGGGGGCGGGCATGCATATAAAGGGCGCTCTATGATAAGTTGTTTCGTCTAGATGTGATAAACCAGAGTGGGAGTATAAATTCCGCCATTGCATGTGCTTGAGAGGTTTATCATGTTAACATTGTTGTTCCATTCGCCCTAACGCCGGCAGGCTATCTTTTTCAGAACGTCAATCATCTATCATACACGGGCTCGGGTGGAACGCACCGCGGGTTCATTGTCGGGACATCGCCCGGAAGCGACCGACCATGTCGCGGGCACGCCACGTCGGAGCCCGCGCCGGCGCCTCGAGTGCCTTGGGTCCAAGACACTATATGGGGCCGCCTTCGCCACCAGGGTGGCACCGACCTTGCGCCTATGTGCTTGGACATGGCATGACCTGGCATCATGCTACATGATGGACGCGAATGTGTCGATGTCCGCCGGCGAATTTTTATTTTGTTCGTCCGGCCTTCCTGCCCTCGCGCATCACGTTCTGTCATTACCTGAATCGCATTTCATCCCGCGTTTCCGCATTCCTGCCACCCCCTGATCGGCAGGACGCCCATGGCGGGCCGGCCGACGCCGCGCAAGCGCGTGAAGTTTGATTCATCGACGGCAGCGACCGCCGACCACGACCCCGTCGCCGCCGGTCTCGCCTTGTCACGAGCTGCCGATGCCGGCACCGATAACGATGCCGGCGCGAGCGACTCCGACAATAACTCCGATCTCGCCTACGATGACCTGAGCCAGCCGCGGCGCGTCCACCAGGCCGGCCGGTGGAAGCACCGCGTCTCGGCAGGCGGCCGCCGCCACGACCCGGACCTCTCGGACTCCGACACGGACGCGGACGCAGATGCGCCGGTCGGCGCGGATGTCGTTGCGGACGGTGGCGCCCGGGCATCGCGCGTGGCGTTCGACAGCGATGCCGAGAGCGACACCACGCCGGATGCACGACAGCGCCGCGCGAAGCGGCGCCAAGACCAGGCGATCGACTCGAACGCCTTTGACTCGGCATCAGAGCCGGCATCAGAGTCGGCATCAGAGTCGGAGTCCCATCGCAATGACGATCGGTCGTTGCTCGATCCCTTGGTTGACCCCGAAGACCGCGATACCGAAGCGTACCATCGACGGGCGGCCGCAGCGAAGCGGGCGGCGGCGGCCGATGCGGCAGCCGAGTCGCTGATGTATGTGACGGAAGAAGCCGCGGCCGAAGCCTCCGGCATCACGCCGTTCAATCTGGACCGCGAAATCGCCGACGGCGGGCTCGAGCACACGGGTCCCGAAGGGTTCGCGAAGACCGCGGTCGACCCGCTCGCGCGCCATGACGTCTGGCTGCAGCAAGTCACTGTCGAGGGGATGCGGTCAGCGGCGCGGGCCGCCGCAGCCGCCCAGGCCCAGGCCGAGGCGCGCGAGCGCCGCGCGCAGTCCCAGCCGGCGCTCTCCGAAGAGACGCTGTGGCGATCCATCATCGCCGTCCTGCTGCCCGACGAAAGTGTGGCCAAGGTACGTCACCGCGATGCCGGATCAAACGGCCTCCTCCTTCCGCCGACGATCTCTTTACGATGAGGTCGTCCAGTTCGAATCCTTCGCGGATCACTCACCTCATTCCCTTCTTTTCTCGTGTCTCTGAAACCCAATTGTCGCTACGCGTCCGTCAGGCCCTCGCGCGGCTCGGCAAGCAGCTGAGTGGCGGTCTCTCTGCGGCGCAGCGCCGCAAGTCCCAGTCCAAGTCCAAGTCCAAATCGAAATTTATGGCAAAAGCGAACGCAGATGCGGTCCCTGAAACGTTCCTATCGCCTCCCGAGCGCGAGCGCGTGCAGAAGCAGCTGGACGACCTGACCGCATGGGCCCAGACGCTGCTGACGCGGGGCCATCACGACATCTACGGGCTGACCGCTGACGGCATCCGCGCGCTGCATCTGCCGCTCCCCGTCCCGGACCTGAGCGATGACGATGACGGCGACGACGACAGTGTGATTCCGATACCCGGTATGGCGACGACGGCGACTGGCACGATGGCGGACGGCGACGCGGATGACGATGACATGTTTGCCGTTTGCGGCGACGGCCCCACCGCGATCGTGTCCAACGGCCCACCCGCCGCCAGCCACACCAACGGCGCTTCGGCAGGTATCAACGGCCATGCCGCCGCCTCCCATCAGCATGCTGATGCGGAGCGTCTGGACCCGACGCGACTGCAGTATGAATACCAGCTGCCGGCCAGCCTGGCGGCGGACGCGGCGGACGGCACGCCGCAGACCTTCGGGCCGTTCAGCTACGACGCGATGCACGACTGGGTCGAGGCCGGTTATTTTACCCCCGCGTCGGGTCTGCAGTGGCGGCCCGTGCAGGCGGATTCGTCGCGATCATCGCCGCCGCCATGGCGGCCCCTCCGACCCGGTGACTTTATGCCCACGGCATCATCGGTCGTTTGATAAATTAAGGAGTTGTATTAGAGCGTCGCTATCGAATCGTCAGCCGCAACTGATACGGTATACGGTATACGGTACACGGTATACGGTACACGGTACACGGTATACGGTATACGGCATCAGGCATACGACGGCCCTGCCGTCGTATGCGAAACTTGACTGCCGACGTCGCCTACAACTTAGACGACGGCGCCAGTCACTTGTTGAGGGCCGACTTGGCGAAGGCCGAAACCTCGCCCTCGGGCTCGATGTCTTCGACGTGCTCGTGGGCTTGGAGCGAATGGAGGCCATTGTCCGGCATCTCTACGGCGAAGCCCTTCAGCGCCGAGGTGTAGCGCTCGGTGATGGTGCCGCCCTGTTCAGTGATCTGCTTGGCGGCGGCCTCGATTTGAGCATCGGTGACCGAGTCCTTCAGGGTGATAATGTACTTGCCTGCACCATGCCATCATGACATCATTGAATAAAAACGAGCCAGGACGGAATCGATGGATTCATTTATGCGGGTGAGTATCACGGAACAGGCACGGCGCTTGGCGTCCGCTTCATGGCAGCTGATGGGTGCAAGGTGGGCTGACGTGTCACGTTACCCGACATGATGGTGCGGTGTTGGTGGAAATAAAGAAAACGTCGGTGCGACGGGCGAATCAAAGGGCGTAAGTCAGGCGAGCCAGAATGGCGTTGAATTGGTCGACGGCAGATGGTGAATCGTGTGTGTGAGAGAGCGTTCATGAGGTCAGTGAGGAGCGCGTGTTCGAGTCGGTGGTTCCGCTCAATCTCCTCGCCGCCGCCACATCTGCTGCGCTGCAGATCGCCGTCGTCTTATAGGTCCTGGAGACCGCGGGGACCGAGCGGCATGTCGCGTTGAGCGCCGCGGGGCTCACACCCTCGGCCACGCAGGCCGCAGCGCGGGCCGGTGCGGCCGCCGGCGGCCGACGGCAGCCGTGGCGCTCGCGGGGCGCCACAGGCTCCATGTGGCGCAGCAGATGACGTCAAGCCACGCCGATCCCCGCGATGATGTGGTTTCTCTCAGAAAGTCCGTTTCAGAAAGGCCTTCTCAGGCTCAACGGCGCTCCATCCGGGAGCGGACCGCTTCCTTCTCTGGTGGGTGCGGACCCATGATAGAAGAGCGTTGACCTGCGTGCCATCAAAGGACACGACATGGTTTCTTGTGGCACCGCATCCCTCCAAGGGCCATCCAGCAGCAGATGATAGACATCAAGCATCGAAACCCGTCGAGATCTATGACTCCATGGTTCCGAATCATCCATCATGTCACAACGCGCCCCCCGTGACATGGCGAATACTTATTTTGTTTTCCGGTACACTCGGGAGGGATTGTTACCGAGTTTGTCTACGAGTCATTGAATAAGTCGCATCAGGAAAGAGACCATTGTCCGGTGGATGTATCATGCCGCGTGGCTTTGATTGTGGAACATCCCCGTTTTGGTCGCCCAAATTGGGTGGAGAGGTCGGAAGGGAAGGCCGACACCAATGTCCTAACGACTCGCAGAGGATCGCGGTTCTCCTGTGCTGACCCTCACGTATGACGCCTTGACGAGATGCTAAGTCATGCTACTCTGACGTCGCGTCGACTCCCCATCTCCAGCCCCAAACGCGTCGCAACTCCCTTCCCCGGAATGCTTTTCCCGCCTCGATCGCACGCGCTTTTCGCTCGTTCCAGACTTGCGCCGCTGTGTCCCGTTGTCTGGGTCGAGACCACGATCGCTCTCTGTCGTATTTCCTCACTATACTGTCTAGCGACGAATCAACGGCGTCCGTTGTGCGATGATGTGTCGTCGCCGATGGCCGCTGCGGCGACAGGTGAAAGTGCCATCGCGTGGGGCCGGTTGCCGGCCGCGCGTCTCTCCGACTCTCTCTCTCTCTCTCCCGACCCGGCCGCTAAGCCCGCTGGCGGGGCGGGGGGTTTCCGAGGCCGCCATCGGCCGTGCTTCGCCGCCGTCACCTACCGACCACCGACCGCCGACCGTCGCCATCCGACCGACGCCGCGGCGGCTGCGCCTTGACGCGCGCTTCGTCAGCCGATCCGTCGTCGGTGGTCTGCCAGGCACGCCGCATGCCGCCCATACCGCCGCCGCAGGCCGAGACCGCCGACCGGCGGCCAGACGCGGCACACCGAGGTGCCATGCGCCTGGGTGTTGGCGTGGCACACGCACTCGCACGCCCTCTCGCACACGCACCGACGCCGTGGTCTCCGCGGTCGCCCAGAAGAGAAACACCCGGTGTCGACAAAAACCCGCCGCGGTTCGGCGGGGTATGATGGGCGAGGGGCGATGCCGGGACCGCCATACCCGAGTGACCCTGGATGTCCTGCAGACATCGCCAGACAAGGACCCACCGGCTGCGGATCTGCAGGACGTCGTGTTGACTCGTGCCCGAGTAACTGGTCGAGGCTGCGCCCTCCCATCCGGTTGCGCCCGCCTCTCGTCTCGTGGTTCGTCCATTGGCCCTGGCGCACCCTCGTGATTGACCCCGTGCACCCCCTCTCTCTGCGATTGCCACGTGCCTGATTTGCCCCCTCGTTGCTGGTGTTGCCGCGCGCGCTGCTTACCGCATCCCGATCGCCATGTCGGCCCTGGCACCATGCGAGTATAAGACCGGCAAGGTCCTCGGCCAGGGCTCCTATGCCACCGTCAAGGAAGCTGTGCACATCAAGACCGGCCACCGGTATGCGGTCAAGGTCATCAGCAAGAAGCTCATGCGCGGCCGCGAGCACATGATCCTGAACGAGATTGAGATCCTCAAGAAAGTCTCGAAGGGCCATCCGCACATCGTGACCCTCCACGATTACTTTGAGACCCCCAATAGCCTCTACCTGGTGCAGACCTTGTGCACGGGAGGCGAGCTCTTTGATCGCATCTGCGAGCGCGGCTCCTTCTTCGAGGAGGACGCCGCCCAGATCGTGCGCACCGTCGTCGACGCCGTCGCTTATCTGCACCAGCAGAACATCGTCCACCGCGATATCAAGGTACCGCCTGCAAGCGTCCGTCGTGCTCCAGCGTCATCGTATCGATGAATTCTATGGAAACTGGGACGATGCAATGAACTCACATGGTATCTGTGTTCTGCTTCCCTCGGCGTTGATTGGGTTTTGTCTACTTATCTTTTGTCACCTACCGTACCTAGCCTGAAAACATTATGCTCCGAAGCCGCGATTCCCTCTCCGACTTGGTCATTGCCGACTTTGGCTTGAGCAAGATCCTCGACCAGGACAAGTTCGACGGGTTGATGACGACATGCGGCACGGTCTCGTATATGGCGCCCGAGGTCATCAAGAAAAGCGGCCACGGCAAGGCGGTCGATCTCTGGTCCATCGGCGTGCTGGCGTACTTTCTGCTGTGCGGCTACACGCCGTTCGATGCGTCCAATTCGGCCGAAGAAATTCAGAACATCCTGGGCGGCAAGTATAAATTCGAGCCGATCGAGTTCTGGCGCGACATCTCGGAACCGGCCAAGAATTTCATTCGTCAGACGCTCATCGTGGACCGCACGCAGCGCCTGACGGCGCGCGACGCGCTGCAGCACCCGTGGCTCCGCCCCAAGAACGACGACGTCGTCCTCAGCCCGGAGACGCCCAATAAGGATCTGCTGCCCAACGTCCGCGAGCGCTTCAACGCCCTCACCATGTTCCGCAAGGCCGTCGACGTCGTCAAGGCCGTCCACCTGCTCCAGGCGCACCCGGCCCCGAAGCCCGGCCAGGCGCTTGCAGGCGCCGCGAGCGCCTCCGTGCCCACGGTCACCGTGCCGGCCTCCGCCGCGGGCACCCCGGGCCACCCGCTCGCCTCGGGAGCGCCGACCACGCCGACCGACGCCGCATCGACGGAGGCGGCGACGGCGACGGCGACGGCGGCGCCCGCGGGACCGGCGGCATCGTGCCCACCACCCCGCATCGAGCCGCCCGTGGCGCCTCTGGCCCTCGCGACGGCCAGCGCCAGCGCCAGCGCCAGCGCCAGCGCCAGCGACGCGCCGACCGCCGATATCGCTGCCGCCGCCGCGGACCGTGAGACGCCGGGCGCGCTGACGGCGCCCGTCGCGGGGTCGGGGTCGTCCGCTTCCAGCGCGCCGGCCTCCGGCGTGCCGGCGGCGACGGCGGTGACCGCCGACGCCGCGAACGAGGGTGCCGGGCCCGCGCCGGCCGACCCGGAGGACCCGAACGGGCTCACGCTGGGCGGCATCATCCCGCCCGAGCTCGTCAACCACCCCAGCTTGAAACGCTACCGCCCGCATGGGTTCCGACCGTAAGAACGCTCTGCTTGACGCCGACGGCTATGACGCCCCTGGGTGTTTGTAAGGCGACTCACCGATATGTTCTTTTTTTTTTTGCAATGATGGCCTGTTGTAGGCAAGAGGAAGCGTCGGGCGAGCTGATGGTTCTCCCGAAGCCTGAGGGCGCCTCGAGTCCCCAGCCCTCGCCGTCCTAAAGTGGAAAGCAACACTGCGACGGGCTATCGCTGCCGTTGGGGTTTGCCGGATTTTTTTTTCTTTATTTCATGAGAGAACGTGTTTATCGTTCTTACTCTTCCATCAATCGATTCCGGCGGAGCGCGTGGCCAAAGTGCTCGGTCGCCGAGCTGCCGAGCGACGCGGTCGCGGCGGCGGCGGCGGCGGCAGCCGCGGCTTCTTTTTCTTCGTGCCGGGCATGCGCTTGCACACGCGCCAGGCGCTCGGCATGCGCTTGCGCGCCGTCGGCTTGCATCGCCTTCAGCCGCTCCAGGACGGCCGCCGTCGCGCTCGGCTTGTCGATCGCGACGCGCGCCGGCGGGTCGTGCGCAGGGGGCCCGCGGCCATGCCGCCGATCGGACCAGCCGTCGGCGGGAGGAGGCCCCGCGGGATGGGAGTGGTGGTCGCGGCCGTCGCGGCGGTTACGGAGGTGCCGGTCCCGCGGCGTGTCGAGTCGATCCCGGTCGCGGCGCTGGGAAGACGAGGACGACGCGGCATCGGCGGTCGCGGCCGCGGCCGCGGAAGCGGTCCTGGCGTGGTGCGAGGGGGGTTCTGGCGCAGTCGGCGAGCCTTGCCGCCGGCCCGAGCGATCAGCCTCCGGCCGTGGCGCTTGTGCGTGATGCCGGTCGCGGTCACAACCGCGGTCACGGCCGCGGTCACGCCGGCGCGGCGCCGGGGAACCGCGCGAGCTTGTCGGCGACGAGGAGGAGGAGGAGGCGGAGGACGAGCGGCGGTCGGCGCCGTCGTGGCGGCGGTGGCGGGCGCGGCCGCGGTCGCGGTCATGGCGACGGCTGGACGCCCGCGCGTCCTGAGTCTCGGGCGCGTCCCGACGGCGACGCTCGGCGTCCTTGGGCCTGCGGCGGTCGTCGCCGTCGCGCGACGGCGCTTCAGCGGGCGACCGTGAGCGGCCGCGTCGCGCCGTCGCGTGTCGCGCCTCCCGCCCTGGCCGGCGTTCCCCGTCGTCGTCTCGTCGCCGACGGTCGGGGCTGCGGCTGCGACTGCGGCTGCGGCTGCGTCGATGGCGACGGCGGCCGTCGCGGTCTCGGTCCGGATTCCGGTCACGGCCGCTGCGGTCTCGACGGCGGTCGCGGTCGCCGCTGCGATGGCGGTCACGGTCACGGCTCGCGTCACGAGACGACCGCCGTCGCCGGTGCGACGACGCGACAGAGGCGCCACCGCCGCCGTCAGTCAGTGGGTCCACAACGCCGTGCTGCTGCGCGCTGAGGCGGACCGCCAGCATCGGGTCCTCGCGGATCTTGGCGGCGATGTCGCGGCGCGAGTTGGCCGCGGCGCCGTAGGCGAGCGACGGCAGATGGGCGGCGGACGCCGACGCCGCCCCGCCGTCGAAGGGGCGCGTGGCGGCCGTCGTGGCGCTCGTGGCGGTCGTGGGCGGCGGCCGAGCCAGGTCGACCTTTTTGCGGCCGAGGAGATAGTCCTCGCGCTCACGCTCGAGATCCTGCTCGGTCTGGCGCGGCGCGTCCGCATACATCCATTCGACGCGCTGCGTGCGCCGCGATCCCTGCGCGGCGTCCTGGAGCGCCTGGAGGGCCGCTTGCTCGCGCTCCTCCGCGACCTGCTGCTGTAACTCGGCGATCGCCTGCGCCTCCGCGGCGGCTTCCTGCTCGCGCTGCCATACCTTCTCGCGGTTTTTGAACGTATGCGGGTGCCAGGATTTCTTGAAGTTGAGGTTGCCGCCGCCCATCCTGCGTCACGCGTGCGAGGAGGTGTTGCGGAGCCGAAGCCAAACAGAGAAGCGCTTGCTCGACGCGGGGCGTCTGGAGAAGGTTCAGCGGGGCGAGGAGGACGCGCTGTGGGCTGAGACGGGGATCGGCCGCATGCCCTGCACCTCGACGGCAGGGATCGGCCGTTCCGGGTAGCCACGTGGCGGCGTCACCCAGGAAGCGGATGGCACCCCGGGATCACCCATGGCCGCGCGGCAGCCCGACGGGCATCACGACCCTTACGAGTTCAGCGCGATCCCGCGTCTGCCGCATGACCGCTCCCGACGTCCCACCGTGCCGTCGGGGTTCTAGCCATCGCCGCGCGAGCGGCATTCAGGTGGCTTCACAGGGCATGCCACGCCACATGGCGCATGCCCCCTGGCCACCCTCGTCTCGCGCGAGCGCCACATCGGCTTCCGTTTCCCGGCTTTGGCCACCATGGCGTTGGGGATTGCCGCAGCGTTGGCGATCCGCAATCCGCGATTTGCACTTGGCGGTGGCAGCATTGGGCGAGACCACGTCTCGTCAGCGAGGTGTCAGCAATTTGTCGCATTCGCATGGTTCATCCGGGACGAAGCGACGAACCCACGTGTTCTTGGCCACGTTCCCAGCGGTCCCTGCAGAGGTGTTCTGCCGTCGGATGCGGTGCGCGGGTCAGGAACGATGCGACATGACGGTGCAGCCCGTTGTGAAGAGGAGACGTCGGGTCGAGCGTCTTTTTCAGGCATGGACAGCCGTCGTCGTCGTGCATGGGCGCGCATGGGCCGACGCCGCGGCACGAGCATACCGGCCATCGGCTCCGCCTCAACCGACCTCATGCATGGGCATTCATGTCGTCGCGGTGACGCAGCGCGTCCGCCTTCACCCATCTCCCGGCGCATGGCCGGGCTTGAGCGGCATGGCCCAGGCCGGCTGCCGCGGCCTTCCGCCGTCGCTGCCCGCCGCCCATGCTGATGGCGGAGTTTGCAGGCTCAGGCCGCGGGCTCGGCCCCCGTCGAGTCGCGATCGGGAGGACCCGGCGCGGCCCGGCGGCCACAGCGGTGAAAGCGGCCGTCAGCGCCGCTTAATCGCATGCTGGACTCGGGCGACGACGACGACGACAACGACGACGACAACGACCGTGACACACGCGCGGCGGCGCGCGAGTGACACGGATCAGCGGTGACGCGTCGCCGTGCCGTGTCCACGCGCGGCTCTCCCGTCTTCCGACAGCGGGCGCCCGACGCCCGTGGGCCTTGCCTTGCGCCGGCGCGACACGCGCGGGAGAAGATGGAAGATGGGAGATGGAGCGAGAATGGAGAAAAACTGACATCGCAGCCTTTAGCCCCAATGATACAATCGTCACTCTCCCGCTTCTTGAAGAGCCACGGCCAACGGGTGAGCATCGTGTTTTGGAAAGATCCTCTCACGCAAGGGTCAGCCGCAGGTCGTCGCAGAATCGATGCTGCCCACCCCCCTTCGCACTCATGACGCCAAGTTCGGGAACGGTGTCATGCATGACGCTGATGCAACCGACGATCAATGCCATCTGTATCCTGGATACTCTATGAAAAACAAAAACAAAAAACTGAAGCACGCCTGGATGATATAAATCCTCATCAATAACGGCCAATGCGACCTCCGTTTCCTCAATCACGAACCATCAGACGAGATCGGCGCGGACAAGCCACTTGATCCACCCATTTCCCCCGGGCGAACGCACGACCGTCGATCCGCGCACCAGCACCTTCCACCAGGCCGTGGCTGCGACCCTCCCTCTCCACGGCCCCGCTGTCACCGCTGTTTCCGGACCGCGGCCTGCCTCTCGATCGCTGCTGCCGCTGTCGCGCAGCGGGCGGCCATCATGCGAATCTTTGGCATCACGCTCACCCCGGCCGCCAACAGCGCGGGCGCGCCGTCCGGCAAGAAGCTCGAGAAGAGCGGCTCCATTGAGTCCATCTCGCAAAGCAAACTCCACAAGACCGGCAAGCGCCATGTGTCGGCGTCCTATGCGACCACGACGGCCGGGGCCGTGGGCGCCAACGACTCCAGCGCGAGTCTCGTCGACCACCGCAGCACGCTGAAGCCGGTCGTGGCGCCGCTCTCGCGGCGCACCAGTTTGTACAATGGGATGCCGTCCGCCGCCGAGACGGACCGCGACGCCTTGACATCGCCGACCCAGGCCGCCGTCGCGCATAAGCGCACACTGACCCGCACGGGGTCCGCGCACTATGTCGCCGAGTCCGAGTGCCTCGCCTACGGCCGCTGGATCACCGCAGAGCTCCAGGAAGACCCCGATACCCAGCGCTTTATGCCGCTCAACTCTGCCCAGGCCTTGTTTGATGCGTGCTGCGACGGCGTGCTGCTGTCTAAGCTCCTGGCCAAGGTCGCGCCCGGCAGTCTCCCGCTCGCCGGGCTAAAGCTGCACCCGACGACGGTGTGGGAGATGACCGAAAACCACGAGCGCTTTCTCCGCGGCTGCGACCGCGCCGGCCTCAAGGCTACCAACGTTCGGCCCATGGACATGGTCGGTGGCCTCTCGGACTACCTGCTGCTCGGCATCATCTGGCAGATCATCGAGCTGAGCCTGGTCCGTGACATCACGCAGTGCGATGCTCGACGCGCCCAGACGGCCCAGTCCGTGGCGGACCTCATCCAGGCCCTCGACGGCGAGGACGTCCAGTCCTCCCTCCGCAAATCCATTCTCATGGCCAGCTACATGGCCCTGACGGATCCTGCCCCCGACCATGCCACGGCTTCTGCCGACGCCGCCGCTGTTGACGGTGCAGAGCCGGGCGCTGCTGAAGGGTCGCCGGAAGCGACCGCAGGCCGCCGTCTTCACGGCTCTCGCACCCTCGCCTCGCAGGACGACGCCGCGCACCCGGCCAACGACGCCACCACCATCGCTGCTGCTTCTGCTGGTGCTGGTGCTGGTGCTGGTGCTGGTGCTGGTGCTGGTGCTGCTGGTGCTGCTGCTGCTGCTGCTGATGCTGCTGCTGCTGCCACCGCGCCGCTCACGGGCACCGTCGACAGCGCGGATGCCACTCACAGCACCGCGCCACCTCCCGAGACTGAAGGGCTGGGGATCGACGTTGCCGCCGTCAAGACAACCTCCCTTTCGGCCACCTCTGCCCATGTCTTCTCGACGGCCGATTCCCCTGCGTCGGCGCCGATCACGGAAGCGTCAACCGTGGCCGCGGCGTCGCGGCCGCGGGGCGCGGTGGACGGCTCCAAAATCGAGGGGAAAGCCCTGCGCACGCCGATTCTGTACCGACAGAACTCCACGGTGCCCGCCGTGCCCGAGTACGAGCGCGTGCTGCTGGCCTGGGGCAACGAGGTCCTCCACGCGGCGCAGTCGACTGTGTTGGCGACGGTTGCGGGCACGTCGCAGCCGCTGGGCAGCGACGACGACCCAGCGACCGCGGTCGTGTACCCGGTGCGGACGCACATCACGAACCTGGCCTCGGACCTCCGCGACTGTGTGCTGTTTGCCGTCGCCCTCGACTACATTTCGAACGGCGTGTTCCCGGCCGCGCCAATCCTGACGCTGCGCGACTGGCTCACGCGTGCCGAGCGCGTTACCGACAACGCTATCACCCTCGGGTGCCGCCAGTATGCGACGGCCCGCGACCTCGCCCGCGGTAACAAAAAGATGTGCCTCGGCTTCCTCACCATCCTCTATAGCGCCTGGGTCGCCAAGGAAACCGAGGCCGCGCAGAGTCTGGACCAGCAGCGGCCCCGCAAGGTCGTTGGCTCGCTGCTGCCGATGCGCGATGCCGTCGCGGGCCGCGATGTCGACATTAACATGGCAGACGAGACGGAGATCGCGACGGCGATGGCCATGGCCGACGACGCGTCCTCCCGTCCCTCTGCCGGCATCGCCGGACCCGCGGCGTCGGTGCCGGTGCTGGCAGAGACGGCGGCGACCACCTCCGAGCCGGCGGCTGCGACGGGCACATCCTCGATGACGCCGATGCTGGACGCGGGCGCGGACGCGGACGCTGCTTCTCAGCGGATCGTCAACGCGGAGCTGGCGCGTGAGACGACGATAGCGGCGTCGGCCGATGGTTCGTCTGCGGGGTCGGCGACAACCGAGGCCTGCGGGCCTTCGGTGGATGCGCAAGATGGCCAAGTCGGTGGAACCGATGCGCCAGCGGACGCTACGGCGACGCTTCCCTGTGCCGCGCGCACGCCTCCAGTCTCCGATGCCCTCGCGCGATGTGATGTCGCAGACGCCACTGAAGGACTTGCGATCTGGACCCATGATGTCGAGGACGCTGAGAACGCCGAGAACGCCGAAAACGTCGAGAACGTCGAGAACGTCGAGAACGTCGAGAACGTCGAGAACGTCGAGAACGTCGAGAACGTCGAGAACGCCAAGAACGCCAAGGACGCCGACGGGGGCATCCCTGATCGCGCTTCGTTGCCCCGTGGTGAGACATCAGCCGCTGGGACGGACGCTGCGTCCGATGCCATCGGCCCAGTCACGTACAACATCGACGTCAGCGCGATTGTCGATGAGGCGGCCGAGGCGGGTGTGGCATCGACGGGTGCCCCTGGCGAGGCGGGTGATGCTGATGTGGCGGACGCTACGATGCGCCGCGACCGCCGCACCCACCATGTCACCAGCATCGATGCCGAGACGGTGCGGCCCTCGTCGTCCTCCTCGTCGGCCATGCGTCATCAGAAGAGCGACAGCAGCAGCGGTGTTGGCGGCGGCGCCGGCGTTGCAGCGAGCGAGCCGATGCTGATCGAGGCGCTCGGGGCGTCGGGGCAGCCGGCGGCGGACGAGGGTCGCGACCAGTGCGTGGATCTGGTGCGGCCCCTGGATCGCGTATCGCATCGCCTACCGTCGTCGATGAGCGAGATGACGCGGTCGCTGTCGGCGATTCCGTTCCATTCACGCCTTTCAAGTGACTCGGACTGGTGGATGCGCGCCTCTTTCATGACGAACGGCAGCGACTTCGACATCGGCAGCTTAAACGAAGGCCTCGCCCACGGCCAGTACGACCAACTGATGGTCGAGCGCCTCCATGAAGCTTATGTCAAGCTACAGGGCCAGTCGCGCCGTCTGATCACTGACTGGGAGACCAGTCTCGTGGCCTCGTCGCGCTATGCCGAGGAGGCGGAGGCCGAGCATCAATCGCTGCGTGAGCAGATCAAGCAGCTGACCCTTGAGAACAAGCGGTTGGTCGAGCACGTCCAGACGGCGCGCCAGGACCAGTGGCGCGCCGAAGCTGAACTGAGCGACGTGAAAGACCAGCTCGCTCTCAAGCAGATCCAGTCCCGTCTGCATGGTGAACTGCGCGACTGGGTGCAGAACATGCGGTATGCTGGCCCGTCACGCCTCAGCAGCGGTGCGCTGGTGCCGCCGGCCGCCGCGACCGCGGTGTGCGCCCTGTGCGCGCAGCCCGTGCGTGGCGCAGTCATGCCTCCTCACCACCGCACCCACCTGTCGAGCACGGTCGCGCCACCGCGTCAGTCCTCCGGCTCGGCGCCCTCCCGCGGCATCGTGCAGGCGCGCCATGAGCACGACCCGTCAGCCACGGAGGCGGATCAGAGCGAGGGTCAGGACGCCAATACGGAGGATATAGATGGCAGCGTCGCATCTCCCGAGCATCAGGAGCATCAGGAGATCCGCCCCCGCCGAGACCGTCTTGCGTCGACGGGATCGCCGCCCCTCCAGATTCAGAGCCTGGAAGCGCTTGATGAAGGCAGCGCGGCGCACCGCCTGAGCGCAAGCCAGGTGGCGACGACGCCGCTCGCGCGCGCGGCGCAGACACTTGCTCCGAGCCTGTCGAGCCTCCTGCAATGCAAGGGCGACGAGGACAGCGCCCAACTCGTCGCCTTCCTCGTCCAGATCAAGCATGAAATTCAGGATGTCGTCGGCCAGATCGAAGCCGGCTCGACGACGTTTCTGGCGAGCCGTCTCGCGGCCGTCGCCGATACCGCTGCCAGTGTCGTTGTTGATGCCCACGACCCAACGGGCCCGGCAAACGACCCTGCTGCCAACGACCCCGCCGAGGCCGCGGTGGCGGTGCCGTCAGAGACCAATGCTTCAGTCGCGTCAGCCTGAGCCTGAAAGCTTCTTTTTCATGGTTTTCTGGGTCCGCTCCGTCATCGTGCCTCAATTTAAAGTTTATTCATATTTTTCCCTAAGCTCTCCGCACTCCACGCCGCCCCCTGCATCTTGGCTCAAAAGCACACCCCACTCGCCGCGCATCGCCCAGCAGTGACGCGATGCCGTGCAGGGCATCGGTCGCGCGTGACAAGCGTGCCCGGCTTTTTTGAAACTCGTTGTGGACCTCCGCGGCACGCTCCGTCCCGTGATGTGGAGCTCGCGGCCTCCCCGCCACGTCAAGCCATCTGGACCGTCTCGGTTGTCTCGGCACGGGGCCATCGTGCAAGGCCAAAAATCAGCGCTCGGCCGGATTTCAAAGGTGATCGAGAAGGCGCTCCTGGCCTGCCTCCAGAGGCTTATGCAGAGCGTAGCTACGCGGTGAGGAGACTGGACAGGACCTTGGCTCGCCGACTCGACTGAGCATGGCTCCAGCAATGAAGGCGGCCTCCCGGCAAGCGCTCGCCGCTGCAAAGGCGCATCGTCGGCTGTGGCTGGGGCATGCGCCGCCGTGGGCGATGATAATTTGGCCATGCTCTGGCACCTCCAAGATGAAGGATGCAATGGGGGGCCCATGATACGGGGGCCCCGGCGTGGGCCCTAGGGTATCGCGACCGTGAACGCGTTCCGCTCTTTTGTCTTTCTTTTTTATTTTTTCTGTGTCTGGGTCACTGGGGGAAATCAAATGTTCCGCGGTCTCTGCGTTTTTTGATTATCTCTTATGGGAACCATGGCCATAGCCTTCGTCAGCATCCATGCCTGAATCGACCCGAGTGGCAGACTGCAGGGATGATGAAGGTCGGCTTAGCGGAGGATCATTGCAGTCCCAAATACGCCACGATGACGGGGTTCCCCGGCCAACCGCCATGGCCCTCGCGCTGGTTACGAATGCGCACATCCATCGCAGTCGATCGAAGCGTGATGTTGAAGCATCAGCTCAGCGTTTGATTGCAGTTTCGTCGGGAGAAACGACACGCTGTGCTTGTTGCATGTCACCGCCTCTTTGTTATGTCCGAGTCAAATTCGGCGTAGGCCATGCACGGGCGGACGCAAGCAGAGCTAAGGCGGCTTAGATACAATCACGGACGCGCTAGCGCGGGCGCGGAAGGAGGGTGGTGCTAAGGGAGGGCTGGCACAACTTGTCAGGCCGGTTGCCGTGGGGACCCATGTGCACGCAGCCCTCTCTGTCATGCGATAGGGGCCTGATTTATGGCCTGATGGCATACAGATTCTCCCTGAGACGACCTACCACGAACACCATATCCTCCTTGGTGTCTCCAGAGGTCCTCCACGGAGGCAGTAGGGCATTCGGTTCATCGTCGGGTGAGCTTGCCGACCACGGGCTGCAGAGGGTTTGCGGCACAGCGCTACCGGTCTGACGGTTAAGGTCAGACCGCGTCGGATGTTCAATGCGGCCTTGAGATCGCGGTTCACAATGTTGTCGTTGGTGGCATCACACCACAGCAATCCTGGGACCTGGGACCTGGGACCACGGTCCCCGCTTTGCTAAGTCGAAGGGCTGCTCGACACCCATGGGGGCGACCGCTCCCAACACAAGTCCCAATTGCTGTATCCCGATTGGGATACAGCATGACGACAAGAGTGAGGCGCTGTGATATGCCATCGCCATGTCTCATCACCATCAATCCTCGGGTGTGGGTCAGGGGGAAGGACGGCGTCACCGCGGCGGCCGTGCGGCTGGAGCAAGATAAGGAGGCCGTCAGCAGCAACCGCGGGATCGGTCGACAAGACGCTGTGCCAAACGATGGGTTCCCCCGTCATAGGCCACCGCCCCGCATATGCGAAAGGTCCGAGCGCATCCGGAGCGCCGCAGCGCTCTACTCGAAGCCCCGCCTGCTGCCGCGTCATCCGCTCAGTCATCGTTGCCCGCGGGTCACACCATACCTTGGGCACGGCTCTGCTCGGTCGGGTGATTGGCGTGAGAGCTCAGGCGACATGCTTGGTGCTGGCCGAAGCTCCTTGTCCACACTGGGGAAGGCACATCGCATGTGCCTTCACGGGCGTCGTTCCTCTCCGAGGGGCCTTTGGCTGTTGCATGTCGTCAATAGATTTTATTTTCTTTTTGTGAGTTCGCCTACGGCCCACGTCGTTGGTTAGCGAGGCGAGGGTCTTGCCTTGGCATCGCAGCTTTTGGCATCGAGTCTGACCCCAGCTGGCTCTTTCGAAGCCTAGCGTTTGCAGGCAAGTGGGCGTTGTCACTGCGGGTGTGTGGCCTGACTCTGCTTTCCTCGGCACGGCTGGGCGCAGCAAGTTGTCTCCGTGAGGCCATGCCATGCCATGCCATGCCATATGGGGACCACATCGCGGATTTCACTGGCATGACGTTCTTCGAACTTGAAGCAACGAAACGGCGGCGTTGGCGGCGCTGGCGCAACGCCAGAAAAAGCCGCTTCTTTGTTTGCCACCGCTTCCGACGCCTTTCATCCGAGCGATTGAGGCTGGGGTCAGAACCTGATGCAAGGCGGGGACCAGCCACTAGCAGAGACGGGGGAAGCCAGAAGCACGCTTCGAAACCGGCCGAGGATGGCCCGCTTGCGACGCTCCTTAGCGCTGGAGCATGAACGCGCATGCGGTCTAGGACTGCGGGGAACCGGCTGCACACATGACTGATGGGCGGGGCCGCCTCCTTGCCTTCGATACGCTGCCTGCCAACTCGACCCTGGGCGATGCGAGGCGACGTGATGCTCGTCCATGCTGACGCCGTGAAGGCGATGCGCCGTTGGCTAGGTGGCCTCCTACAACACGGCCGCACGAATCCGCATCGAAGGTTCCCTCTGCCTCGGCGCTCGCCGACGGGGGTGCCCTTGCGTCAGGCATGGATGGGAGTGCAGACGCCCGATGCAACGGCTACTGGTGTCGTCCGTGTGATACACGCGACGCACTGTGATGGCATGACGGGACGACTGGTCATGCTGTCGGCCGGACTTGGCGGGCGGATGGACGGGCCTCGCCTTGCTCCAAAACGCGCTGCCGGAGCCGGAGCCGGAGCCGGAGCCGGAGCCGGAGCAGGAACTGGAACTGGAACTGCGACCGGTCGTGGTCGAAGCTGAACATCGTGAGGAGACGCAGGTATCCCTCGAAACACTCCTGTCCCGTCCCTTCCCCTGTTGGCTGGGGAACTGGGCCGCCCCTCCCAGCGCCCTGGCAGGCGCTGGTCGGATGCCATTGGTCCTCCCCATCGGGCGAGCATCGCCTTCCAGAAAGAGGTGAGGCCCGCGGCACGGCGCTTCGACGTTGGGACGACAAGGTGTTCGCCTCCACGCGGGCGCCATTACTTTCATCACTTTTTTTTAGGGGTCAGGGTTTCGACGACGTGGGCGGCCGCGGGCCATTCGCTCTCTGCGGCCGGCGCGAACGGCGTTGGCCGTGGTCGTCGTCGTCGTCGTCGCCAGCTCCCTCTCCATTCTTTCCACTCTACCCCTCTTTCCCGCATACACACACACACACACACACACACACACACACACACACACACACACACACACACACACACACACACACACACACACACACACACTTGCGCACACTTGCATACGCACCCGCGCATCTTCTCGTCTATGAAAGGGTGGGGAGATGATGCCAGGGGCCGCAGTCTTGGTATACCATTCTGCGGGCAGGACCAACTACTCTCAACCGGATTGGAGGAAAGGCCGAATGACGGCAGCAGCCCGCGTCGCATGCGTCACGACTCGCGCCGTCTGCGGGACCAAATGCCGTGCTTCCCGGGATCACAGCTTGATGAAAGAAGGACCGGCAGGCACAGGGATTACGTGTGTCCAGCAGTACACTTATCTCCGCCCTTCGCGTTGTCTGTGGCACGCCGTGGCCTTCTCGCCTCGTGGATGCAGCCCATCAGGCCCGAACAACGGCAAAATCCGCCGTCGTCGTTAAGTGTTCTTCTGGGAAGCGGAGACAGCGGCCATAATCGCGGCGCATCAGTCATCGACCGATTCGTCGCCGCCCATCCGGACCGCCCCCATACTTACCCTTCCCTCCCCCCCTTATCGTGCATTAGCGGCTCTTGCTGGGACCGTCCCCGGGCCAGTCGGCTGATACCGTGAACGCCCCTGCGGGGCGCCATCGAACGCAGAAACTGCCCGCTCCGGTCCTTGTCACTCGGTCGGTTGACCGGTGCGTCGCCGTCGCCGCCGGCATCCCTGCGACTCGTCGCGGAAGCAACGAAGGTCGGGAGCTTTGAGGACTTTGAGAGCTTCGAATCAGATCACGACCGGCCCCTTTCAGCTCCTTCAACTGTCCCTGCCGACGGCCCACAGGTGATCGTTGTCAGCGTCAGCAGATCGCGGTGCCCCTTCACCGACACGCCCGTACGACGCTGCCTGGGCACGCGCTGCGGGCCTGGCGCGGCCAGTCATTGACGTGGAACTCCGTCATCAACGTGGCGCCGTCCCCCTGCTTAAGGGCGGGTTCGCGCCCCCTCCCTGTCGCCTGGGAGCCTGTGTGTCGAACACGACGCTCAGGTCGGGCCGAAACCGGCGAGCCTGCATCCCTGCCGGCCGCGTAATCCATCGACGTGTTAGCCTTCTCAGGCATGCCCACTTGTGCCACGCCAATCGGGTCGCGCTCGATGAAGGCGCGTCGTGTCGCATCGTTTCATTGGTTCTTCTGACGCGGTAGGGCTTCGGGGAGGGAAGTGCGTGGATGGCCTCTTGCTTTAATGCATGGATTTAATGCATGGACTCCCCCTCCTTTTCTGCTGACGATCGTCGGTCCATAGCTACCTGTCGTTTGGCTACGCAACGGTGGTGTCACTGCGTCGTTGCTCCTGATTTTTCCTGATTTTTCCTCTCTCCGGCGAGACGGCGTTGTGCCCTGTGCTCCACTCGTGTTGTTCCATTGCGAGACATCAGCACCCAAAGCCGTTGCTGGTTTGGAAAGGACGAATGAACGTGCGCTGTTTGAGGCCAGTCACCGCCTGAGACGGATTGTTTTCATTGGTGGTTGACGGTTGATGGTCACTGCTTTGTTTGTTTGGCTTGGGGTGGGGGTTCGTCCGTGTGGGGCGCCTGCGCGCAAGAAGGAAACAGATCAGCATCGCGCCCACTGCCTTGTATGGGACGCGGCGACGGGTCACCGGGTGTCCTGTGCATGGCATCGCCCTCTCCTTCTCCGCGAGCGGTTTGTCAGCCGACACACGGTTCATATCACGCCCGCGCGCCCGTCAGCTCAGGAACCCGTTCATCGGCCGCTACCTGCCCAACGCGTCAGCATCAGTGCGAACGTAAGCGAGCTCGTGTGTGTATCAGCGAGAAAGAGGAAGGGTCAGCGAGAGACAGCGTCAGAAACAAAAACAATCACAGAGAGAGGATAGACAGAGCGAAAGCGTCTCTGTGCGTCGGCGCCCCGCGCATCCTAGAGCCGGTAAACACCTCAGAGTGTCAGCGTCCGCGAGCCCATCACCGAGAGCGTTAGGGCGGGCAGCGTTCCGATTCATGGCTCAAGCCGTCGTCGGAGCACCGTCGGAGCGCCGCATGAGCACCTTCGGCACCGTTGGCCCCCTCGACGAAAGAATCGCGGTGCCTTGGATTGGACGGGGGCGGCTGCCGCCACCGCCGCCGCCGCCGTTGCCGCCTTCTCCGCCGCCTCAGCCGTCGCCGTGGGCGGGGGCCTCGGTCGGGTGCCAAGCAGCGATCCGTGCCGACGTCTGCGGCCCGCGTGGCTCCCGTTGTTGCATCCCGTGATTCTGCAGTCCGTGGCCCACCACGCGGCCCTGGCGCCCGAGTTCCCTCCCGTGGTCCCCATTCATACCTCCCCACGGTCGTTCGTGCGCCAGGGCCGATCGCCCTGGGGTGCCTGAGTCTCGCCGGGAAGACCACCGCGCGGCACCGCCTTCTGCTTGTCGTGACGCTGGAGTCGGACGCCGAAGCGCCACCCTCGGACCACGTGCGGGGGCGGTCCGCGAGTCGGAAATCCATCGCTGGTGGGGGTTGTTGTCTTGTCGGGCACAGTCACGGGCCTGCCTCCCGTCTTTGGTGATTCCATTCGCCTATCGTTCTGCCGGACAGGCCAGATTCATGCACCGCCCTGATCGTCCCTGATCGTCCCTGATCGTCCCTGATCATCCCTGAAAAAGAGGCGCCTGGATCGTCACAGCTCGGCGTGAGCTGGACTCGCCGGCACGTCGATCCAACAAGACGGCGCCGAGGCACGTGCACGCCGCGTGTGCTTTGGCTGTGGCGAACACGGCATCGTATCCTCCTTAGCCTTTTGACTGTGCCCCTTGCCCCGCACCCTCACGGCCGCCCGGCCTCCACCACCACCGCCCCTGTCTCCGTCTCCTCAGCATGGCCTGACAGATCGGGGCGCTGGATCGACATCTCCCACGTGCGTGGTGGTATTCTTTGTTTTTTTTTCGCGTGGATTCGCCCCGCAGCAGGTGTCGGCGTCCGTGAGCGGCGGTGGTGTCGGTGCGTGCGCGCGGCAGGCGTGGTTGGTGCCTGGGGTTGGGGAGTGCCCGTGTGCGCGTCCATCGGTGAGCGTGCGTGCGGCGCGAGGTCGGAGCGCTAGGTGTGAGCGCCGGGAACGGCTGGACGGCGGCCGCGTATTGCCGTTGGTGCGAACGCTCCTTCGTGGCTGCTCCTGCAGCCACAGCGGCGGCATCGGCGGCGGGTCCGGGCGGCCCCGGGGACCCGGACGCCACCATGCCGCGGCAGCCCCACGCGGACGGGCGGCCGTCGCCGTCGCCGCCGCCGCCGCCGCCGCCGTTGCCGCCGCCCCCGCATCCCCGCCGCGACATCCCCCCGGCAGGCCCCCTGGGATGCCACGCCGTCGCACCGCCGGGCGATGGCCGCCACGTGGCCTACGGCTACGGGCTCGATGGCGGCCATGGCCACGGCCACGGCTACGGCTACGGCCACGGCCACGGCCACGGCCATGCTCATGACCCGCCTGCGCCAGCCTGGCCGCCACCGTCCGGCCACCGTGACGGCGATCGCGATGGCGATGGCGATGGCGATGGCGATGGCGATGGCGATGGCGATGGCGATCGCGTTGGCGTTGGCGTTGGCATTGGCGATCGCGATGGCGATCGCGATGGCGATCGCGTGGGCGTTGGCGATCGCGATCGCGATCGCCATCGCCATCGCGGCGACTACGACTCCGGCGACGGGCACGACCACCGCCATCCGCCCGCTTACCACCGCCGCCATCGCATGGACCACGGCGACGACGACGGCCCCGGCGGCTCGCACCCAGCCCTGGAGCGCCGCGCCGCCCCGCCCTCGCACGACCAGGCGTCCCGGTGGTTCCCTGACGCGCTGCGGCCCTGGTCGCTGCCGCCCGCCTCCCTGCCTGGACCCGACGCGCTGGTCGATGCCGAGCGCGCCCGGCGCGCCTCCCCAGCGCACGCGCCGCCGGCGGCCGCATTCATGGGCCCTCGGCCGTCCGCGGCCGCTGCGGCGCCGGCGCCGGCGCCCGCTGGCCTCACCGGCCTTCCTGGCCCGGCGTCCCCCGGCGTCCTGCCGGACGCGCTGCAGCGCCATCGAGCGGCCCAGGCGCGAGGCGCCGCGGCGGCGGACCACGCGTCGGCGTCCCGCGGGGCCGCGACCGCGCCGGAAGGGGCGTCCGCGGGGGTCGCGCTGGGCCGCGTGGCTGCGCCACATCCCCCGTGCCTGCCGCAGGCTCTGGACTCGGCCGCGACTCGTGGCGGCGGCGGCGGCGGCGGCGCGCTGGCGCCGTTGTCTACCGCCGCCGCATGGCCGCGCACGACGCGCGCACGTGACGCCGACGCCGCGCCTTCTGCGCTGCGACGGCTGCACGCGTCGCCGCGGCTGCGCCACGGTCCACCGGCCTCCGCGGGCACCGCGTCCGCCGGGCCGGCGCCGGGGCATCGACCCTACGCGCTCGCATCATCGGCTCCCCGTGCCCCGCATCACGGCCACGGCGGCCACCACGACCGGCACCGATCCCGGCACGGCCCGTCGCCGCCGCCGCCGCCGCCGTCGCCGCCGCCGCCGCCGCCGCCGCCGCCGCCGCCGCCGCCGCACCGATCGCCGCAGCCCTATGGGGATGCCCAAGCCCATCCCCACCTGGCAGCGCTCGCGGGCGCGCCATGCTATGCTCAGGCACCGATGCGGCCCAACGCTTCGTCACACCCACGCGAGGCGGGTGCGGCGGCTGCGCACGCCGAAGCGGCGGCCGCCGCCGCCGGGATGCCGTTACCGCTGTCACGGTCGCTGTCGACCCCATCGCCATCGGTCTCGGGCTTCCGATCTCACGACACGTCTTATGACGGCGTCGTCCGGCACTCAGCCATCGCCACGGTGCCCTCGCCCCTCTCCTACGTGAACAGCGGCTCCGGCAGGGCAGCATCGGTGGCAGCGCCGTCGCCGGCAGCAACCGCCGCATCAACGGTGGCAGGGTCGGCCGCGCGATCACGAGAGTCCGGTTCGCCGTCGTGGGTGCCGCTTCCTGAGGAAACGCCGCCGCTGCTGCTGCTGCCGCCGCCGCCGCCGCCGCCGCCGCCGTTCTCGACGTCGCTCGCGCCCATGCACGGGCAGACCCGCGCCCATGTCCCGCCGACGCTCGCCTCGGCGTTGCCAGCGCACCCGTCCTTCCCGCCGCCCTTCCAGACGCCCCCGCCAGCGCACGCCACGTGGCTCCCCGTCTCGCCGTCGTTGCAGCCCCCGCCGCCGCACGTGCACCACCCCGCCTACGCGGTCGCTCATCCCCGGATGCCGGCAGATGCGCCCCCGCTGGCGCATCCTCATGCCCTCAGCCAAACGCCGGCGCACGCGCCCATGCCAGCGCCTGTGCACGCGTACCATCCTGCTCGCCTGTCGACTTCGTCGATGTCGGCATCCGCATCGGCATCGCGACCCATCGGCATCGCCTATCCGGTCCTGCCTGCTGGTGGTGACAGTGGCGGCAGCGGCGGCGGCGGCGGCGGCGGCACGATACCGCCTTTTGTGGCCCCCGCGTCATCAGCAGCGGCTTCGGTCCACAGCGTCGGGTCCCGTCTCGGCCATGGGTATGACCCGGACGCCCATGTCAGCGGCGGTTGGGGCCTTCTGGCGGGGATGAGTGACGACGGTCGCGGCGGCGGCGGCGGCGGCGGCCGCCGCCCCGTTGTTTCCGCACACGCGCTGACGGGATGGCCGACGGCCACCGGACCGCCCGGGATGCCCGGGCCGCTGCCATCGCTCCCCGTGACCACCCTGGCGGCGTCACCGCGGCTGGCGGGAGGCCGCATGGCGATGCCCATCAGCGCTGCCGCCATGACGGTGAAGGCCGCCACGCCCAAGCCGCCCGGCACGCGCGCGCTTTATGTGCAGAACCTGCGCCACCGGATCTGGCGTCTCGAAGCGCTCGCGCGCACCGCCGGCGTCGACTATACCCAGGTCGCGGGCGCCGATGTCGTCGGCCAACCGCCGCCCGGCTTCCATCCCGACCACGCCGCGCGCGTGAAGCTGGAGGATGAGGGGCCGCGGCCCTTGCCGGGCACCGACGGCTCCCTCTCGCCGGCCCGTCCGCTGACGAGCCACGACTCCGCGCACTTTGCGTATAGTCCTTTTGACCCAGGCCTCGGCGGCCTCAGGAGCGTCACGACCACGACCACGGCCCCAGTGACGGCAATGAGTGGTTTGGGGGCGGGAAGGGTCCGGCACGTGGTGGCCATGGACGGCCATGGATCCTGGGCGCCGACGCCGCCGCGGCCACCGCCGCCGCCCCTCGCGCCGTCTTCCTCACTGAGTTCTCAGCCGTCGCCAGGGCCGGGTGGCCCCCAGCAGTCACAGCACCAGCAGCTACAACCACAACCACAACCACAGCAGACGCGTATGCCTCTTATCCCGCGGCCGCTGTCGCCACAGTCGCCAGCCCAGGCACTGCTCTCGTCGTTCACCCCAAAGGAAGTTCACAGCATGATGCAAACCTATCTGGACTACGTGTGTACGGCTGAGTACTTTCCGACGTTTCATCGCAGTACCGTGCTGGAGCGTGCGCTGTACGATTTCCCGAGCCCGCTGCTCTGTGCGGTGTTTGCATGGTCGCTGCGACTGGGCACGGATCCACTGCATCCCGAACGCAACGCCGGCGTCGACCTCGAGCGCAGCGTGGCCTTGCACAAGGCGGCGCGCAGCATGGCCATGTCGGTGCTCGAGCAGCCGACCATGTTCACCATTATGAGCATTTGGACGATCTGCACGTATGCCATTGCGACGGGCCACATCAGCGCCGGTTGGATGTACGGCAACATGTTTATCCTGCTCGCGCTCCAGGCAGGTCTCAACCATGACCCGGGCCCCGTGAGCCACCTGCATTGGATCGAGAAAGAAGGGCTGCGGCGCATGATGTGGACGGCGTACTGCAACGATATCACGCTGAGCTGCTTCTGGGCCCGCCAGCGGATCATGCGCGCCGCGCCGAAGATCGCCCTGCCCCTGTCGGAACGGCAGTTCCAGCTCTCGTCGGCACGGGACCCGAGTCCGATTGCGATTGATCCGGTCACGCTGCACAAGTGGGAAAACCAGGACCCCTCACGGCATCTGTGTCTGCTCATGCCGATCTTTGCCGCGGTGTGGGAGGCCGTGATGGGCCTGGACTGGGTCCAGATCTACTCGGAGCGCTACCGGCAGACCGACCTTTTCCGGAAGGAGGCCATCGAGTGGCGCAAGACGTTTGATGAGCAGGAGACCCTGCTCCAGGACTGGCGCCAGAATTTCGCGCACTGGGTCCAGCTGCCCCCGGCCGAGCATTGGAAGGCCGACCCAGCCCACTCTCAAGACTGGCGTAGCCTCGTGGTGAGCTGCCTGGCCGATACCATCGAAATGATGCTGCACCGCTACAACGTGGTGAACATGTTCCGGTCAGACTTTGCCAACGTGGCACAGAGCCCGGCCTTTGTGACGATGTTTGGCGCGGCCCTCCGCGTCGGCGCCATGTGCCGCGACATTATACTGCGCCACAACCCGTCCTGCCACCATATCCATCCGTTTGTGAGCTTCACGCTGTTTCATGCTGGCCTCATTCTGATTCTAGCCGCCCAGATTCCGGACGCCGCGCTGCGCGAGCGCTGCCAAGACCACCTCATTCTGATCCATCGCTGTCTCGTCGTGCAGGGCAAGGTCTGGGTCTTTGGTATCCAGATGGCCAGCCATGTCGCGGATCTGGCCGGCCAAGTCCATATCGTGCTGGGCGCGCCGCCCGCCGACGCGACACGCCATGCCACGTCGGCCCCGGCCCCGACCCCGGATGAGGCGATGCTAGACCGTGAAACGGTGGCGGACGCGCTGCTCGATGAGGCGAATCCCGTGATGCCCTTGGCGTCATCCGCCGCCGGCCACGCGCCGCTCGCGCCGATGCCGACCGTCGCGTCGGGGCGATCCACGCTCCCAGCCAGCGAGGCACGAATCCAGGCGGCGTCCGCCACCATGGCGGCCGCCGTCTCTGCCTCGGACGCACCCATGTTTGCACCGTCTTTCGCGGCCACCGCCCAGCCACCGCCCATGACACGTGCGGCCGTCCCGTCTCCTCCCGTCTCCACCGCGGATCCTCCCGCCGCGCCTGCTCTGATGCTGGCGGCGGCGGCGGCGACGACGGCGACCACTGGGGCCTCTGCATGTCCGGCGTCGCTCGGTGACCGGGGGCCTTCTTTGGCCAGACCAGAACGACCGCCATCGATGGCCCCGGCGAACACCTCCGCAGGCGTTGCAGCCGCCGCTGCCGCCGCCGCCGCAGCGAAACCGGCGCGCCTCGCGCCCGGCAGCTCTCCGAACGTCATGGGCGGTCTTCCTGATATGTTCTTCTCGCCCAAAGAGATGCTTGCTCTCGAAGGCGTTCTCGGCACCCCTGAAAACGTGGAAAAGCTGTCGCTCGGCACCAAGACGATTCTCGACCAGATCGAGCTCTCGGCGGGCATCGCGAACCACAGCGCGCCGGCCATGCACCCCACGAGTGGCGACAGTCTGGCGCTCCTCACGCATCCGCGCAACGACTCCGTCAACCGATTGATGACGCACACCGCTTTGCGAGAGGCCACACCCTATCCGGTCGGTGCCCATTCTGCCGCCATCGCCATGGAGAGGGACGCGCGTCACTCGCTCCCCCTCTCCAACGGTGGCGGCGGCGCCGGCGGCATCTTGCCCGGCGCCGGCGGTAGTGGCAGCGGCAGCGGCAGCGGCATTCTGAATGCGTCCATCGGGATGATCGCGAAACCGCTGGAGCCTGAGGGCCTCGGCTTGATCCCGATCGCGGCCCTATCGGACCCCTCTCCGCGCCCCGTCCCGAACAGCACCTTGGACGTCTGGCCCCCGTGGCCGCAGTCCACCTCGATCATGATCGATGCCGCCACCGGCCGCAACCAGCACCCACTGTACGCCCAGCTCCCACGATCGATGCTGCTCTCGCAGCCGTCGACGGAGCCGCCGGCCGCAGCCGCAGCCGCAGCCGCGCCGGTCTCGATGTCCGAACCCGCCTTGGACGCCCTCATGCCGCTGCTGACGGCCCCGCCTGGCGTGCCCCTGGGCCCAACCAGGACTACGCCGCTGGCCCCATCGACCATTGCCCCCGCCCTTGTCCCTGTGGTCGCCGATCGGACGAGCACTGATCGCGCCGACGGCGCGGACGCGGCGATCGCGTTTCCGTCCGCCCTACCGGTCTCCCTGTTTCCCGATGCATCTTTTGGGGCGCCCCCGTCGTCCGCGGCGGTGGCCGCGGCTGCCGCGGTGGCCTTTCCGTCGCAGAACGCGGTCTCATCCTCACAGGCTGCTGCAACGGCTGGGGTGTCGGCGAGGGTCCCGCCGTCGACTGCTCCGTCGACACTCGCGATGCGGCTGCCCACCCCATCGGCGCTGGCGCCGGTGCCCACGCCTCCTTCCGGTCGCCGTCCGTCGTCAGCGCGGCCCCCTGCATGATCGGCGGGGGCGCGAGACGTGGTGTGACATGAAACCCCTGCAGAAACGCCATGCTCTCGTCGGTCTTGCCGCGTAATCCTCGCCATGGCCTCTGCCAACGCATGGTCAGACAGATACCAGGATATATATATTTGTATAATACAGAATGAGGCACCAGTCATCAGCCAACAGCCGATCCCACGAGAACATGCGACATGATTCCGATCAAGTGACCATGCGTGGCACATGGTAGGCGGCCAGCGCGGCCATCACGGCGAAAATAGCGGCGCAGCGCAAAACCCAACCGAAGGGATCTCGGTTGGGATCGCTCGGATCGGCGAGCCGTGCATGCAAGGCAAAGACGAGGGTCGACAGCAGGGTGCTCGCGAACTGCGGCAGCACAATATAGATGTTGTGGATGCCGAGGACCATGCCGGCACTGAGGGTCGGGGTGCGTGGCGGCGCGCGCGCCGCCATCAATCGTTCACGCGGCGACGCAAGCGTCAGCGTCACGTGGCCCTCACTCGTCACATCGTCGGGGTGGGGCGAGGGCAGTGATGTGTAGGCCACGAGCGCGGCATGGTGCGACGCATGCGAGGTGGCCGAGGGCGGCCCCGCCGCGGAAACTGATGGCCGTGCGGACCCCAACGCCGCTGTAGACGTCGATGCCGAGACTGCCGCCGTCGACGCCGCCGGCGTCGATAACGATACCGAAGACGACGCGTGCAACGCCGTTTCCTGCGCGCTCACATACTCGCCGATCAGACTGAACGGGACCCACTGGCACGTGCCCCAAGAGATACCGATGACGGCGACGATTGCCGTGGCAAACGGCAAAACGTTCTCCGCAAGCAGGGTGAGCAGTAGCATCGCGGCAAAGAGGAAATGCGCGTGCGCCCAGAGCGCCGGCATCGTGAGCTGCGCCGCGCTCCACGCGCGCCACGCGGCGGCACGGCGACCGGCATGCGGCTCGGGGGCCTCGGTCGCCGGGGCGCCCCATGGGGAGGCGGCGGGCGCTAGCATGGTGGACGACAGGGACGACGCAGGCATCAGCGCGCGGCCCATGGCCGCGATCATAGGCAATGCAAACCCCGTGGCGAGCGAGATGAGAGAGTACAGCAGAAAAGCCAGCGCGCCCGCGCGCGTGCCCTCGACGGAGACGCCCGGCTCCCCGTCCGTCGGGGTCGCGCTCGTGGCCACGGCGAGCGCGGCGCGGACCTGCTGGACGCGCGGGTCGTGGTCGTACTGGAGGCCGACCCACGCCGTCGCATAGAAGAGGAAGGGAAACCACGCCATCCACGACCACAGCTGGGTGTTGCAGATGCACTGGATGGGCTGCGGCAGCTGCCCGATGGCATCCCAGATGCGCACAAAGGGCGCCGTGATGGCTTGGCGCCGGGTCTGTCGCGGCCGCGGCTCGCCATCCCCATCGCCGTCGTTGTCGCCGTCGCCGTCACCGTTAGCATGAGCATGGGAGTGGCGCAGCGGCGTCTCGGTAACGGTGACGCAGGTCAGCGCGACGGTGGCGACAAAGAACAGGATAGCAATTAGGCAGAGCGCTTTCAGCTGCGAAACGCCCGCGCCGGCCAGCCAGAGCTGGGTCAGATCCACGTAACCGGCGGCGTAACCGAGTACGTTGCCGATGCCGATCATTCGGGCGGCCCACGCGCTGGCGAGACCCTGCTGGTGGGCCGGCGTGATGTCGACAATGAGGGCACGGCAGGAGGCTTGGACAGCGTTCACGCTGAAGTCCAAGCAGTAAAAGCTGAGCACGGCAACCGCGATGGTGACGCGGCGAAGCAAGGCATCCGCGCCGTCGGCGCCGTCGGCCATGTGGGTCAGATCGCCCGCAACGCCCATGCCACCGAGGCTGGGGTCGGTGCCCCGCGGGGGTCCCCGCAGCGGCGTCAGCATCGCGGCGATGCCGCGGCTGTCGGCGATGCCGACCATGCTGAGAACGACGAGCAACCCCGCGCCGATCATGAAGGGTCGGCGGCGGCCGAGCCAGTGCGTGGAGTGATCCGAGAGCACGCCCACGAGCGGCTGGATAAAGAGCCCCGAGAGGGGTCCGGCCAGCCAGACGAGGGCCATGCCCCACGCCGGCAGGCCAAGGGAGAGCAGGTAGGGGGTGCCGTAGGACAGCTCCACCGTCCACGTGAACTGCATGCCGGCCAGGGAGATGGTCAGCAGGATGAGGCGCAGCAGCGAGAGCTCGCGGCCGCCGCGGCCGCCATGACGTCCGGCGTCGCTCCCGTCTGCGTCGAACCCGGCGGGCTCCCCGTCACGGCGGGCGAGCGCCACTTGCTCCCCGTGGTCTCGGTCGACGTCGAGGTCGAGATCGAGGTCGAGGTCGAGATCGTCGTCGCGGCCACGGAGATCTCCATGATCGGAGGCGGAGATGGGGCGAGCACAGAGGGGGTCGGTCGTACGCGGAGTCCGGCCAGAGCGGTCGGGCTCGCCGGGGCCCCCGCCGCCGCCATGGTCCTCTGCCCGGTCCTCGGCCTTCGCCGTGTCCACGACGTCGCGGCGGCCCTGCGCGTCGCTCTCGCCGCCCTGGCAACGCCCGAGGGCCTCGCGCACCGGCTGACGGCACGTCGCGTCGCTCACGGACGACGGCGGGCTGTCGTCGTGGGCCCAATGCGCGAATTGGGAGAAGTCCGCGAAGTCGGGCGGCCCGTCGGCGTCGGGTCCGGACGAGGCCAGCGACAGCGACCGCGACCGCGACGGTGACGACCGCGACGACGCGGACGCGGACGCGGACGAGCCATCCCACGCGAGCGACGCCGTCAGCCCGGGCCCTGGGGGCGACGCCGCAGGCGAGCCCGCCTCGGCCTTCGGGCTGAACAGCCCCGCCATCGCCGGTCGCAGCGCTGCGGCCGCGGCCGCGGCCGCCGCCACGGCGTCACGGCGGCGCGGGCGATCGGGGGCGGCCGCGGGACGGTCGCCGACCGGTAAGCAGCCGCCACGACGCGATGGCCGAGGCCCAGCGGCATCGCCCAGCGCCGCGGACGCCGACGCGTCCATGGCCAGCGCCCACCGCGACGGGGCACGCGGTCACGGGGACGACCGGCGCCGCGCGGCGAGCCTCGCACGTGGCGCGCCCGGGCCCAGACGACGGTGGGATCCAATAGGTTTCGTTCCCGTCCCGAACACGCCCGGCGGGGTCGGGAAGGCCGCGAAGGATCAGGAAGGCCGGCCGAGCCGATCTGCGCGCCGTGAACGACCTTCCCCCCCAGGCAAAGGCCATCCAACGGTACGCAGAGCGGTCGGCAACAAGGAAGCGATCGCGGCAAGAACAAAATGGGGGGAGGAGGAGCTCTCTCTCCAGGAGGTGCGCGCCCACGCGCGTCACTCCGATTCTCGAGAAAAAAAAAAAAAAAAAAGAGAAACAACAAGCAGAAGCGCGGCCGCGTGGAGGCGGTATGAAGCACGGATCACAGGAAGGCGAGGCGCGATCGAGACCCCGCATCGACGTACCGCAGCGCCTGTGCACTCGCCGTTCCGATCTCGGGAGGGGCAGTCCGTCCAAGACCATTCTCCCGAGCGGCCGCCGTCACCGCCGTGGCTCCACAAAAAGGATCGAGAGGCCACGGCGGGGAATGACAAGCGACGGGCCCCTGACGTTAGCATGCTTCACGCGCATCCCTCAGGGCGTACCCGCACCCGCCACGGTGGCCGGGGACCCCCGAGGACGGATCCGATCGCTCCCTCTCCCTCTCCCTCCCCCAAGCCGTCGACCGGGGGAGGGACCCTCTCGCCGCCGCCACCGCCGTTGTGGTGGCGGTGTATGGCCTGGTATGGCGTGGCACAGTATGGCGTGGCACGGTATGGCGTGGCACGGTATGGCGTAGCGTCAATATTTTGCCTGAACGCGGTCGTATATATAGGCCCTTTCCGGTACCTCACGATATGCCCTCCGTGGTGCCCCCCCAGAGATCCCCCACCGAGGCAGTCCCACATTCGGTGCATCGTCGGGTGAGCTTGCCGACCACGGGCTGCAGGCGGCCTGGCCTGGGGTTGCGGCACAGCGTTGTCGGTCTGTCCGGTCAGACCAGACAGCGTCGGATGGTCAACGCGGCATGGAGATCGCGGTTCACCCACTTGCTGTGGACAGCTTCATGGCCGTTGGTGGCTTCAGACTCCAGCAACCCTCGGATCACGGTTC
>ML014219.1:0-63052 GCA_003615045.1 Caulochytrium protostelioides | reverse complement strand
GCCCCTTCAAGACTGCCCTCACCACCCCCGCCAACTTCTCGGACTTTGGCAGAAAGTTTCGGCAAGTTTCGTCCCAAATAATGTTTAAGCGTAAAAAATCGTAGATGTCATCGATATCATTTTCGCAAACAAGGCGATCCGCCTCAACTCGAACAACGTGGTCCCCTCAGGGGAGCAGCTCACGAGGCAGTCCGCATTCCGTTCAGCAACGGATGGACTTGCCGACCACAGACTGCAACCGTCCCTGCCCTGCAACATGGCACTGCACAACAGGTCTGACGTGCGAGGTCAGACAGCGTCGGAGAATCAGGGCGGCGTCCATATCATTCTTTTTTAAGTTGCGCTAGTATATATCAACCATCACAACTTTTTAAACGAAGCAACGCTTTGTCGACGGGGATCGGCCGCGTCGCGCGTTAGGACGATTTCTGCTCAACGCCCATCGGCTCCTGTTGTGCAACACTTGGGTCTGAAGCTCCACGGCTTGTAAGCGGGGCGCATGGCGCTTCGACGAAGAGAATATGCATGTGGGAGACGTAGAATATGATTGAACCGCTTGCAATACACGAATTTTCCTGTGGCCACGGCGTGACGTCGAAGGCGAACCAGTGCAGCTACGGGGGACTGATGGCGATGCGGTGGCCGCCTTAGAGGCCGCGAGTCCCTTTAAGCCGGACGCCGGGGCCTCGCCGTCGTCCCTGCTCATTTCGGCCGTGAAGGCGGAGACAGCGACCGTCAAGCATCGATTGGTGCGAGCCGAACCAACCGTCTGTCGCCTACTGCCGCGATCTCTGCACGTGTATCATGTCATCGCCCGGCAGGCCGCCAGCAGGTGTCGCGCAAATGCGCCGCAGAGCAGTGGGCGGCCACCTCGGGGTTCTGCCGACGAGACGGTAGAGGACACGGGTTCTCCTACATCGCGGACAGTGACGGCAGTAGCGTGTGCGTATACCTCCAGTATAGCAAGAAGGTTGCCGACGACGTGCCTGCCCTGGTGGCCGTGCCCACGGCCAGGATCCCTTTGGCAGATATTCTGGATGAACCGGGTTTCAGAGCAGGGGCGACGCGATATGGGAACGACTCGGACGAGCCTGGGCCGTGTTGCGGAGGAAGGCGCTCCGCGGGGGCAGCATGGGCGGCTCCGAACAAGGGCCGCCTATCACTTGGTGATGAGGCTCCGCCAACAAGGGAGCGAGCAACAAGCTCCGCCGAACAAGCGAATACACATCACTGCTGGATTCCTGGATAGCGGGGCCGAGGCCAGCGTAATCTCCGCCGAGCAGTGCCGGAAGGCAGAAGCGGCCATTGAACCAACCACCCTGAGGCTGCAAGCAGCCAACCGTTTCCCTATCAAGGTGATAGGGGAGGCGCCAGTGGACATTGCGCACAAAGGACGAGTACGTCCAGAACGGACCTTGGTCACCACGGAATCGCGAGCCGGTGTCATTCTGGGGTTCAACAGCGTGGACCAACAAGGTCGAAGCAGAATCATGCGTGCATTCTGCCGGCAGGTGTGCTCCCAGCAGGTGGACCCACCGATGCAGGAAGTAGGGGTCGAACCCAAGCCGGGAGCGACCCAAGAGAGATTACCCAGGGTGGCGCCCCCCCTGGAAGCAGCGAATGCCGTGGCCATCCAAGAGGTGGTGGTCAAGAGTCAGGCACGGCTCACCACGGAGTGGGCCGAGTTACAGCCGATCGGACCAAACGCGTGGGCGCCATGCTGCGCCCGACGCGGGGAGAATTGCACGCCGCCAACTTGACACCCATCGACAGGATTGGTGAGACACCCTTGGAACTCTAGCATGGCGAATGCACGCGCACAATTCGGGCAACCGTTATTGCCCACCACGAGGAGACGTCCTCGTAGGCACGAGTACCCTGTCCAAAGAAGGACACCAGCGCCTGAAACGCTTCACAACCCAACTGTGGCCGGTTGGCCCAGCTGTCACCGCCCCGGGACAAGACAACCGTGTCTAGGAGCTGATGCACGGACCGGATATGAGCGTAGGCCCTACGCTATCCAACCAGCAAACTGCAACCATCCGACAGCCCGTGATGCAATCCGGAGCTCGCCTAGCCACCGAAGCTACGAACCGGATAGGTCACCTAAAGCGGATAGGTCACCTATATTCTCAAGAAACCCCGTATACAGTTCGAGACGGTGTAAACAACGGATCTGTCAGTCGCATATACAACTTCAACTGGCCTGGTGTCAGCGCCACCTGATTGATACGGATACTGATCGCCATGGGAATAATGGTCGCATCGCCAGTCTCGGTTCTGGCGATAACCATACGGACATGCCGCTGTAGGCCTCGAGCCGATCCCCATGGTGCGTACAGCTGCCATTCCGCAAGCAGCGGACACGCCCCCTCATCGGCCAACCACTGGATGTCCGCGTCTGGGCAGCTGCCGAGCCCGGGCGGAGACAACATCGCTCCGACACGGATGTTGTGTTGAAGGGGCGGACTGCGCATCAATGTTTGCATCGATGCATACACGGCGCACGCGGAGCAGGCGTGATCGGGCAGCAAGCATTCCGGCTGCGTCCCCGGAATCTCGGGTCCGGCCAGCCGGCCTGCTCGGATCCGCGCCCAGCGATCCTCGTCATAGCAGGACAGCGATTCCTGGTGGGGCGTAAATCGCCATGTCACCAGACCCGTCGGGCGAATGCTCAGTCGCATCAGGCCTGTCGCCTGGGGGTCGTCCCCTGGCACCACGTGGGCGGCGCCACCGCCGAATCGGAGCGGTTTGATTTCGACAAACGTTTCCGTTTCCTGGAGCGAGGCCGGCAAACACACGCTCACCGGGGTCTGGGAGCCCTCGCCGCTGCTGAGGAAGTCGGCCCGCTGTTCCTCCGCATGACGCCGGAGGGCCTGGACGGCTTGACTCGACGCGCCCGCGGGGGCATGCGTCGTCATTCCCAGGCCATGGCAAACGACCGTCCGGTGTGCCTCCGGACGGTCATTGACCGCCCCGCTCGCTTCCCGGACGGTGTCCGCAGCGGAGGCGATCGCGCTCCTTGACGTGGAGGCATCGTCAACGGGGTCGACGTGATCAAGACCTTTCACCGTGGCCGCGGCGCGCAGGGCCGCCTCCGGGGTGGCATGGTACAGGCCACTCACGCACCGGTCCCAAGCTTCCATCCTCAGTTGAACTCCGATGGTGGTTTCGACCACGTCCCGACTCGAGTGCGCGTACGCTTGCCACGCGGCGCTGCTGTAGTGAAATCGGGGCACGCCGACCGCGTCAGGCTGCCGGCAGCCGATCAGGATTGCAAAGAAGCGGTGGCAAGTCGCTGCTAGTCGGATCGCATCCAGGAAGCCGGACCGCATAGCAATGTGCACTACGAGCTCCGGGGGGAGACACTGGAGGGGCGATGGGGCGGGCGAGACGGGGATCGGCAGACGGCGGCTGGGCGTGCCGCACCCTGAATCGATACCGTGCGCTGCTTTGTCGCGAGAACATGGGACGCCTAAGCCGGAGGACGCGGGGACGAGCGCCTCGTCGGAGAACTGTATGGCGTTCATTGCTGCAGATGAGACGGGGCGGCTTCGCAGGCTGGACGGCATGTCGTCGATATGGTCGGAGCCAACTTAGGTCCGCTTGCAAACCGGAAAGCCAGGCTACGACTGCAGAATCAACTCGCTTGCTTTCCTAAGAGAGGATGATCGTGCAACGGCGAATCTTATCCCCCATACCTCGAGGTAACGACTTCTCAGACCATCCT
The DNA here is from genome assembly GCA_003615045.1 of Caulochytrium protostelioides. Taxonomy (NCBI): domain Eukaryota; kingdom Fungi; phylum Chytridiomycota; class Caulochytriomycetes; order Caulochytriales; family Caulochytriaceae; genus Caulochytrium; species Caulochytrium protostelioides. Next base: position 59,322 of record ML014219.1, on the reverse strand, counting down.
TCCAAGGCGACCATGATATACACGTTGAACTTGTGTCCGCATCGGTCGCAAACAGTTTTCCAGTCTATGACGGCAACATGGGTGACCCCGGTACTCGCCGACAGAAACGGCCGCCGACAACAAAAATTCCAAAAAAAGGCACTGACTTGAGGATTGGCGTCACCGAACCGACCGCCGTTTTTCCCTACTTCGCCCGGATCTGACATCTTCGAGATTCACACCAGGGACGCCACTGTCAATCTCCGCAGTCCACATATCGTCACTGCGGCCCCAGCGACGAAAGGAGAAGCAAGCAACCAAGGATCCCACAGTAACCCGAATGATGTCGAACTGGCCATGGAGCATCAACTGCCCCTGGAACCCTCGATGGGAGTGGGACTACCGATCACTCCATTCGAGCTCGGAGACGATGCCGAATCCTGGCTCGGGCTGTTCGAAGCTCAAGCGGCCATGTACGGGGGGAAACCCCGTGGAGCTGCGCGCAAACCTCCAATGTTACCTCTCGCTGGATGCCCGCGAAAGGCTAACACAGCCGTCTGACTCGACCTATGGAAATACAAGAGCTCACTCATAAGAGCTTTTGGTGAACGCGGCAATCCAGCAGCATCGGTTGCCCGACTGAGGAGCGTGGATTTTTCAAGGAAACCCGACCTCGCAGCTTAGGTCGACAAGATCCGGCGCCTCCAACGTGACACCGACATGCCGCTGGGTCCCATGCTGCGACAAGCTATCCGGCACACCCTCTCGGCCCAAATCTACAAAGCCATTGTGGTCGCCGGAGCCAAGCAATACGGTACAGGAAATTCACGACGTCCTGATGAGACAGCAGGACTTCGCCAACGAGGGAGTTCGCGTGTACGGGCTACCCCAGGGCAACCTCCGCGAACAGGGGTCCCGTCGGGAGGATCGGCGCCCCAAGGAGGGTCGTCGCTTCAAGAAGGACTGGCGCCCCATAGACGCAACCAGCACGGCAGCGACCCGTGGCAGAAGCGAGATGCGCAGCCACAGCTGCCAACAGAAAGGGCACTTCGAGGCCCACGGCCCCCTCGCCGCCAAAGAGGTGGTTTGCGGAGACCAGCGACGGTGGCCACTCCTGTAGACCCTACGAGATGACGCGATCATCACCACCGAGGAATACAAACATGGCCAAGGACGACTCTTTCTCGAGGTCCAGGACCCGGGAAATGAGGCTCGACGAGCCCATGAAGAAAGACACCTCGGACTGGCCAATACACTCGAGAATTTGGCCGAGGTGGCCGGGGACCCCACCTGCGGGGCGTGGCCAAACGGCTCGCCCAGAACTGTCCCACATGTCAGACGATAGAACAGCCACGAAAGTCACACAACGAGCTCTACCCGGCTCCGGCTAAATCAGTCGGTGAAATCCTGGGAATCGACGCTATCGGGCCGACCTCGCCGACGCGGCAACCAGTATATCGTGACGGCCTGATTCATGGTCAATGGCGAAGTTTGGCCACCGCCCTCGCGGGGGTGATGAATTGGGGCGGCAGCTGCCGTATTCAAGGAACCATCCAAATCTTGCCCGGCCGAGCCGACTCCGGCCAACCCGATCTGCGAGACCGGGGTATACGCCCAGACGAATGTGGTCCTGAAACCCGGGCAACGCCCGCGCTAAGGGATATGGGTCCGCGGTTTGCTGTGGTGTGAATCCACCAACGGCAAGTTTTTGAACCGCGACCTCAATGCCGCGTTGAACATCCGACGCTGCCTGGCCTTACCCGCCAGACCGATAGCGCTGTGTCGCAACCCGGAGCAAACCAGTCTGCAGCCCAAGATCGGCAAGCTCATCCGATACTGAACCGAATGCGGCACTGCCTAGGTGGAGGACCCCTGGGGGGCACCACGGAGGGCATGGTGTGCAGCGCGAGGTAAGGAACGGCCTATATACACGAGCATGCTCGTTCAACAAAGATAGATTCAGCGGCACTTGATGCCCTCTCTTTATACTGGGCTGGCGGATGGGCAGATGGTACATGACTGTGGGAACGCCAGTACTGGCTGGCGCTCCAGAGCACAATGAACGCAAGAATATAGAGATGGCGAGCTCGAAGTGGGGCCGCAGGGCGAGGAACTCTTTGCTGAGCATGGACCACGCGACGCGCGAGCCGCTGCCGCTGACGAGCGCCATGATGCCGCGCACGACGGAGACAATCACCGTCGTGACCAGCACCCATGATCTCGACGAACATCCACATCGCCGTGCCGCCCATATCAGCATCAGCAGATCATAAAGCGAGCCGTTGCGCATTGCGAGGGCATGGTGTGCGTGTTGGGTCTGTATAGAAACAAAAATATGTATGTACAGAACCAGTGATGCATTGATCGACCCTCTTCTCTCTGCAGCGATGGGGCCCACAACATTGCGCATGGGGGTGGTGCGGCGAGCGAGGTCGATAGGGGGCGGTGTTCGTCGGGGTTACGAAGGGCCGACGGGGCCAAGTCGCACCTACCCAGAAGCATCGCGCCAAGCCCGTCTCACCTCGATCCTTCGGCGGCGGGGGGGCTGTCTGGCCGTGCAACCTTTCCTGCCATGATGTCCAGGCTGGATCGATGCAGCTCCCTTTTGCGCAGGCGAGATCCATCGCTGGTTTCAGGCACCGTCGTGGTCTGCGCTTCGCGCTTCCATTGACGAGAAGGGAACGGCTGCAGCAGACCTCACGAAGCCTCTTGCGACGCGAACGTGCGAGACCCGAATCCGATTGGCTTTCATTCTTACAGCCGTTATCAATTTACGACGGGAACTGGAACGGCACCGCTTCTTGCGCGCACCACGCTTTATCGGCCTGGGTTTCCCCGCTCGCGGCGGGTGCTGTTGCTCAGTACAAGCAGAATCAGCATTGAACCCCCCCCCCCCCCCCAACCCATCCGCCGTTCTCCGCGTTTTGTTTTCTGACTCACTCCGGCTGGCCCCTTAGCGATGATCAAGCCGATGCCAACAACCCCCGTCGCGGGGTCTTGGCGCCCCGTGGCCGTCGCCGCCATGCGGCGTCCGCTCCGCTCGCACCCGCTACTGCCGGGTTCACGACATCGCTGGCGAGCGGGAACAAATACACCACTCTGTGCGCCCGCCGGTTCGTCATACAGCACCGCGACGAGCAGCGAGCACGGCGTCGCGCCCGATGCCGCGCCTGGCGCACGGCTGTGGACGTTCGGCCGTGGCAGCGGTGGTTCATTTTTTAGCGCGGAGACGCATCCACGTCGGATCATGGCCCTTCCCTCTGGATCGGCGATCCTCCGGGTTGGTGCGGGCGTCGACCACTCTGCTGCCATCGTGCACCGCGGTCAAGCATCGGCATGGGCTTCGGCACCGGCTTCGGCACCGGAAACATGGGACTCCCAGCCCGCCGGACAGTTGATCACCTGGGGTTCCAATTTCTTCGGCCAGGCCGGTCGGTTCAGCGACTCGATCTGGGAAGACGACGACATGGTGTTTCCGCCCAAGCTGTTCGCCGAGCACTTCAAGCCAGCCCGGTTTCATCAGATCGCCACCGGCGCCTTTCACACTATAGCCCTCGTCCACCACACCGTGAAGCCGTCGGGCGGCGCTCAGGCTTCTTTGAATTCTATGCCGACGCAGCCGACGCTTGAAGACAACGCACCACACGTCGTCACGCCGTCATTAAAATCGCTTTGGACTGCCGTACGTGGATCGGCCACGGCCCCGCCTTCTAAGGCGGCTGAGACGGGGATGGTGCTCCAGGGCGGTGATGCCGTCACCTGGGGTGGCGCCCTGCTCGGCGAAGGAAGTCTCTTCTTTGACAGTCAGCCCCAGCATCTTGCGTTTTTCAATGCCATCGGCCGCCAAATTGTCTCCGTCCATGCAGGGGAAGGCATCACGGCAGTGCTGGCCAGGCCCAACAATACTCCAGAAACGAGCGATGAATCGCAGTATGAAGTCTATTTCTGGGGCTACTTAAGCACGGGACCGGAGTATGACGGCGCGTTTGCGCAGATGGTGCAGATTACGCGGCCGATCTTACTGCAGCACGCACTGATGGATCTCAAGCCGCGCGTCCGCGCCGGTCGCGGCCATCTCCTGATTTTCAACGATACCACCGTCAGCGTCTTCGGCGTCCCCAAAGCCGCTCCCCTCGACACGCCCTATGCTTACTATGCCTCCGCGCGCGACGACGGCCCGGTGCCAGAGATAGAACACGTGTATGCGGATCCGCCGACTCGCACCCTCCATGCTGACCTCGTGGACGGCGAGACGCTCCTTGACGTGCAAACGGTTGGATCTGACATCGCGTATCTCACCAGCGCAGGCCGGCTCGTGATCGTCTCCCACGGGCAGCAGCTATCCGCGCCCTTCGCGTCAGCGTCGACGGCCTCCTCGTCCATGCCGCCGCCCCGGGTCGAGCGTTTCTGGTTTGGTGATGGCGGGCTGCTCATCCAAGCGACTGGCCGGTCGGGTGTGTGGTTCTGGTCGTCCCCGCGTTTCGATCCGGCACCCGCAACATCGACCACACCCTCCATTTGGTCCATGATTGCGAGTAGTATGGCTGCACCTTTCACATCGGCGTCCGCCGAGCCGCCAATATTATTACCCAAAGCTGATTCACGAGATGCGGCTGCATCATATCTCAAAAACCCGCCACGGCATTTGCTCGTTGGTGAACAGATCCGCTGCGCGGCGGTTGGAAGCCGCCACCTCGTACTGGCGTCATAGAGAGTTGCAATGAGGCTCACCTATGCATACAACATGATATGGAATGTGACAACTCATACGTCGTCTTACACCTTCATTTGTGGCCCTGTGACCGCGCTCATTTCGCCATGATGGTCCACCTGCGTGGTCGATTTGCTTTAAAACGGTCCTCTTTTTCATATGAACATAGATACTGTCCCCGCGCGGTGAGCCAAACTAACGGAGCAATCGTCTTTGCCTCGTCCTCAAAAAAGCAGCTCTCATGTCATTCTCGGAGCTTACCTCAACGGGCAGTCAGGTGGGCTACAAAAGAGTCGATGGGGTGCAATGCACGCAACGCGGGGCGTGGCAGCTTTAGAACATCTCAAGGACGGGAACCTATTTTTTTAACGAGCATGCTCGTATATGGGCTCTCTCTTGAGACGGTTTGAGACGGCTTAAAGCGCACATGCGGCTTCCCCGTCTTGGCGCATCAAGACGCCTCGTCGCCGTCGACGAGACCGTAGCGGTGGAGCGATGTCATACCGTCGGCTTACTGTGCGGGGGAGCAGCAAAGGAGTGCAGCACATGCTGCATCCCCTTCGGCGGTCACGTCAGGGCGCCCCGATGGCGATGTGATCGTCAAGCCACATCAGCTTCCTCCCTCATGGCTCTCCCTTCAGATAACCTTACCACGGCTTCTTAAGCGGCTTGCCGCCGCTCGCCGGGCGGCGTGCTGACGTTTGGCGATTGCTGCAGGCGTGCCACCCCCCAAAAAGGACCAGCAGATCATGCCCAATGCCTGAGTCAGCCTGTTTCTGTTATCCCTGCCGCGTCCAGCGCGGACGAGTGAGATCGCATCTGGCAGACGGGATTGTGGGGACTGTGAACGTATTTTTCAGGGATGCTCGACCGACTTGAGCCGGGTCTTGATCCGAGACGGCGGCGCGGCGCTTGGATCGTCGTCGGCGCCCTTTCGCTTCGTCGGCGGTTTGTCGCTCTGCATCGAGCGCATTGATCATTCGGAGGGGCCGCGGCCCCGACCGCCTCCGCCTCCGCCACGGCACGCCACGGCTTGATGGCGCTTGCCCGCGCACCCCCGACCCGCCCGAGGAGGCGCGCGTGATCGCGGGCCATAGCGCCGCGGAGAGCCCCAGCGCCACCCGCATGTGGGACCTCGCCTTGCCGAGCCCTGCCCGCGGCATCGGCAGCAGCATCGGCAGCAGCATCGGCAGCATCGGCAGCAGCAGCAGCAGCAGCAGCAGCAGCAGCAGCGGCAGCACCAGCACCAGCACCAGCACCAGCACCAGCACCAGCATGGGCATCGGCCGGATTCGTCCCCGCGCCCGTCGCCGTTCGCGTCGTGCCGATCTCTTCCGCAAAGGCCGCGCGTGATCTCGACCGTTCCGGCCCGACCGGGAAGAGGCCCCCGTGCCTGCGGCTCGGGCCGTGCGAGGCGCCACGTGGCGTTCGAGGTCTCGTGACGCCGGGTCGGGAGGACGCGCGGGACGCTGCGGCGCGCGGGTCATGCGCCTGCCATGGGGAGCCGGCCACGGGGAGCCGGCCACGGGGAGCCGGCCACGGGGGTCTGCGACGGCGACGCCACGGCTCTTCCCCAAAGCGGGTCGACGGCCGCGAGAGCGCCAGCGCCGCCGCCGCCGTCAAACGCAAAAAAAAAGGAGAGAGAGCCCGAGACCGCCGAATGCCGAAGACCCTGGCCGGGGCGCACGTGCCCTCGCCATCGGGGGATCGACCGCTTCGTCACGGAACCGTGTCGACCGTCCGACAACGAGCCGTCTCGTATATAGCGATCGCCAGGTGATGTCGTGCACATCGGAAGCAGACGCAGCGAGACGGCGTGGGCCGGCGTGAGGGCCGGTGGAGCGGGCGGCGAAGCCGGGCGACCCTGCGGTTCTCACGATATCAGCGGACGCGGCACGCTCGTCGCGAGACTTGGATCCTGCCGAGTGGCCTCCTCGCATCGCATCGCATGGTTGCCGTCCTTGCTCGACCCGCGATTCTTTTCCGGCATTCATTGATCCAAAAGTGCATCGAGCGACTTGGTTCGCCTGCCGCCACGTCGGCTCGTTTTGGACCCCCTCCTCACCCGGCACGTCGCTTCCCCCGATGGTGCGATTCTTGGTGCCCTTTGCCGCTGGCGCGCTGACGGTCGGTCTCGGCGTGCAGGCGCTCCGCAGCGAGGCCGGGCAGGGCAGCTCCTTTCTGATCAATCAGCTACACACCGCCTCGGGACAGGTAACGCCGGGCTCACTCTTTGCACGAGCGCTTTCGGGTGCTGATCGCCGCCGCTGTTTGCACCGGATCGACTCACGCCGTCTTTCGCTGAAAATGATGTGTTGCTTTTTGGCCAACCACGGACACGTTGGTGAACAATGATGGGCGTACCCGGTGGGTCCTGGGGCGTTCAACCCTGCTTGGCATGCCGCGGCAGTTGTCGGCCGCGGCCTCCGGCACCGCGGCGCCGGAGGCGCCCAAGAGCATGCAACTGCGTCCCGTTTCATTCGGCCTGGCGACGGACTGGACGCGCTGGCGCCACCACTTGGGGGAGCGCTGGGCTTACAAGCGGGCTCAGATGGCGCGGAACTGGAATTCGATTCTCGCCGCTATTGCGTCGCGGATCACGGGCTCCTTCTAGTCTCTTGAACCCTGCATGCCAGCGGCAGCACCCGAGACGCCTGTCGATTCGTTGCAGCGACAAAGTTCCATCCACGAAGACCAGCATGGGCCAGAAAGGGATACCACCGGGTGGCCCGCGCTCCTGATCGGCTCGTCAGGTCGGCTTGTCATGTTGGCTAGAGTCCGCATCGCATGACATGGCATCACAGCCGCTTGGTGGAGCGCCCCGTTTTTTCATGAGGCCCGACGAATGAGGTTAGGGTGATGCTCCAAGCCGCCGTGCCGCGCCTCCTCTGTGGCGAGGCTTCCGCCCGTGTCGCGGCGTGACCGCGGCAACCACGGAGTTTGGACGCTATGAAACAATCGCATTTCTGCGCCGGCCAGCGCCAGGCCTATCATCGCCCCGGCATTAGCCGTGAACCCTCTTCCCATATCATCCGGCGGCGATTGCAGAAGGGCTGCAACTCTTCAGCCGTCGCGGTGCTCCTCCTGTTCTGTCCGGTGGCGCATGTGTCCATCATTAGAGCTAGCAGCTCGTTGAAACGTCTCCTGTTTTTCGAACGCGGTCAGAAGCCTGCACTGGTGTGATGCCACGAACAACAAGTTTGGGAACCGCGACCACTATGCCGCTTTGGACATTCGACGTTGCCTGGTCCCGTCTGTCAGGGCTGCGGCGCTGTGCCGCATCCCGATGCAAGACAGGTTGCAGCTCCTGGTCGGCAAGCGCATCCAGCGTGAACCTCCTGCGAGCGGCCTCCCTGAAGGGACTCCCTGGAGGATGGTGTTCATGTTAGGCTGTCTCACAAAAGGACATGTATCTCCTTACAAAATATAATCAGGATCGATATGACGCGGTGGGCTGCACCGTTTGGCCATGCCGATGCAGGCCCTCACGCAACCAACGCATCGCGAGAAGAGAGATCGGACCTCCAGGTGGCACAGGTCGGGAGAGCGCCATGCCAACGACAGTAGGTCCGTCGGGGGTTTCACCCCAACGGCGTCGGCACCGGCGCCCAGCCGCCTCTAACGCCGAGGGGAGACGGTCCGGCCAGTGCACGAGCTCTGAAGGGATCGGAGGCGGCGTCCCAGCGTCTCGGTGCTGGACCCACCAACCCACGCGCTCGCTGTCGTTCTTTGCCTCGATCCGGAACGGTCGGTGGTCCATCTCTCGTGACGGGCGTCCATCCCCGACGGCCAAGACAGGGGCGTCGCCGGGGATCGGAATGCCACGCGTGTCAGCACGACGTTCATGGCACGACATGCATGCGCGTTGCCGGTCTGACCGTGCCCCAGAAACTGGGGAAGGAGGTGGGGGGGGGGGGGGGGGGGGGGGGGGCGTCCCGGCGCGCTCGGCTGACGCCGGGTGGCCAACGGAGTCCGCGGGCCATGCTGCCCGACGCCGGCGCCGGTGCCGCTCTGGCCCGCGAGGACGTGCTCGGATGGTGCATCGGGAGGGAAGCAGGAGCCCACGTCCACGCGCTCAAGAGACCATGAGACGCCGGGTCCGCGCCACGACGGCGCGCACGTGGATGCCGCGCGCCAGCACGGTGAGCGTGCCGAACAGCAGCCCGTTGAGCCACGGGTTGACCATGTGCTCGCGCACGAACCGCATCCATGTCCATGCGGCCGGGCGCGGCGGGGACGCTACCGCCGCCGCGCCGTCGGGGGGCGATGTCGTCGTCGCTGTGGACGCCGTGGTCGGCCCCGGCGCGGCTTCTGTCGGCGGCAACGACGGCGACGCGACCGGAGCGCCTAGAAATTCCATAAAGCTGTGAACCAGGGCCGTGAACGGATGTGGCTGGCGCGCGGCGCCGCGGCCTGCGCTGGCACGCGACGCGCTCAGCCTGTCCTCAGGCGATGCGGATGTGGCGCTCGACGGGGAGGTGGCGGAGACGATGGAGCGAGACGAGGGCGTCTCAGCGGAGACGTCGTCCCGGGCCTCGCTCCGGTTGGCGACGGCCATCCGCGGCGTCGAGACGTCGGACATCGCTCGGTGGAGGAATGAGAAGGGGTCGCGACCACCGCCGGATGATCATGGCCCGCGCGTCAAGACGACTCCCGCGGCCGGGGCGATGAGGGATCCGGCTGGACGATGTGTAGCGCAGCGCGGCGACATGCGATGCGATGCGACGCGATGTAATACGATGCGATGCGATACGATGCGATACGATGCGATACGATGCGATACGATCGGGACCGCTGCGCGCGTGCGAGCACTGCCTTTCTTCCAAGCAGACTGCGCGCGTCGAAACGATGCCTGTCGTCGGGGATGGAGATCCTTGGGCGCCGACGGCCTGGACAGAGTGGACGGCGCAGACCGCGCCGGGGCCCCAGCCCATGCCGGCCGGCGGCGTCTTCCCGGCCCGGGTGCGATTCGCATGGCGTGGCGTGGCGTGCGCGCGGCCGGCCGGCCGGCGTCAGGGGTCTGGCGGTCCCGTGGAGCCGTGGAAGGCGGCAGCGGAGCGACGTGGGCGATGGACCACGGCTGTCCCACGCGGCATGGATCGGCCGTCGGCGCGGGCCGAAGGCGCATCCGATATCACACATCGTCCTCCATGTCGTCGTCGCTTGGTCGCCGTCGCCGTGGGCGTCGTCGCTGCTGCAAGCCAACTGTGCAGGTCGTCGCGGCAAGCCCCAATTTCTTTCTTCCGCCGTGCTCAAAGTTGGTTAAGAGGAGGACACGCAACCTGTTCTTGACTTTCTCGAGCGGCTCCCTCGCATGTAAGCGTCCCCGCAGTGTTTTTTTCTTGTTCATAGGATTCTCCCCGCGACCACGCAGCGCCGGCGAACCGCCCCGATCCCCGATTCCCGACGGCCTCGTTGACGCCGACGCCGGGCGATTACTGCCCAGCAGGCTCCTCCCGGAGACGAACGGTCCCCGCCGCTGTTTCGATCACATGCACATGATGCTGAAAGGCGTCCGACGAGCGGCGGCGGCAACGGGGCCGCAGGGCTTCCGCGGCGGCGCCGCCTTCCCCCGATGCGATGCCCGTGCCAGCGCGCTGTCGCGACGCGGCCGTCCCTGCGGCGGCACGGCGCTTCCCGGCCTCGGCCTCGGCCTCGGCCTCGGCATCGGCCTCGGCATCGGCATCGGCGCCGGCGGCCTGTTTGGCGCGCGCCGCAGCATGGCGTCCACCGCCGCTCCGGCCTTCCGCTTCCCGGCCTCGGGCGATGAGTACACGCGGTTCGGCGATGCGGCGCGGTCGGTCCCTCGCGCGCCCGCGACGCCCGGCGCCCCGTCGCGAGCGGACGCCGTCGACCCACCGGGCACGTCGACCTGGACGCGGGCCGCCGGGCCGTCCGCGGCGGAGGTGCGCTGGTCGTCGCCGTCGCCGTCGCCGTCGCCGTCGCTGCTGCGACGACCCATGGACGCCCTGGCCCCAGCCGGGGCCGCGCGCTGGACGCGCCGGGCGGCGCGCTTTCTCCCGCGCAGCCGCGCCGCGCGGGCATGGCTTGGCCTGGCCGTCGTGGCCGTCGGCGGCTGGTACGTGTCGCATCTGGAGCGCACACCCGTCACGCAGCGACTGCGCTACATGCACGTGAGTGAGGCGGAGGAGCGGCGGCTGGCGGCGGCGAGCTACCGCGAGATCATGCTGCAGCATGGCCACCGCCTCGTGCCCGCGCAGCACGCCGCGGCTCGATGGGTGCGCCGCGTGGCGCAGCGCTTGATTGCCGCTACGGGCCTCGGCGACTCGCTCAAGTGGGAAGTCCACGTGATCGACGCACCCGTAGCCAACGCGTTTGTGCTGCCGGGCGGCAAGATCTTTGTATTCACGGGCCTGCTCCCCCTGGTACAGGATGAGGCGGGCATGGCCGCCGTCTTGGCCCACGAAATGGCCCACCAGGTCGCGCGGCATGCCGCCGAGAAGGTGTCGCAGGCGAAGCTGGTGTTGTGGGGCCGTCTGATGATGGCGGTCCTCTTTGACCCCAACCTCGCCCGAAGCACGGCGTTGCTCGACCTGGGCGTCCTCAAGCCGCACAGCCGGCGCACCGAGAACGAAGCGGACTATATCGGTCTCATGATGATGGCTCAGGCGTGCTATGATCCGAAGGGCGCGATCGGGCTCTGGCAGCGCATGACGGCGTATGAAAAACAGCAAGCGGGACGGCGCGGGAACAACGAGATTGCCAAGTACTTTAGCACGCATCCGGCAGGTGAAGAACGCATCGATAATTTGCGGCGATGGATGCCCGAGGCCGAGCAGAAGCGCACCGAGAGCAACTGCGAGTCATCGTCACGCCTTTTTGCTGCCTTCAATCATATCGCGGGACGAACCCGCTGGTGATGACTATGGGCGCTGGTGGGGCTCCGAGATGCCAGATTCCGGATGAAATAGACGGCTCAAACCAACATTAAATCTAATATAACCAACATGACGTTCTATTATGTACAATGAAGGACGGTGGGAGCACATGGATGGGCTGGTGGTGTTCGTCGCCCCACATGCCAAAAAAAAAAAAAAAAAAAAAAAAAACAGGTGAAAGGAGGATGGCCCATGGAGAATCTGCCGTAAAATTTAAGAACCGCTCGAAGGATGAAGTCAGTCACGCCTTCGAGCGGCTCCTGCAGGCCGTAAGACCCCCTCTTGAAGGGCGATTTCCGAATCGGCCTTCGAGAGGGAGTTTTACATATCCAAGTGAAGTGAATTCAGCAACGACGACAGGGTGCCGCCTTGCGTCAGGATCTGTGAGATCTGAGCCGTCGTGAAGGGACAACTGACGCGGAACGAATCCTGCAGGGTGACGGCGCCGACGCCGAACGCTTTGAGGACTCCAATACGCACGTCGGCCGTGTAAGCGATGCGCATCATGCGGGGACTACTGCCGCTCGACAAGCCACAGGCATCGACGATTTCAAGCAAGACCGGGTCGTCGGCGGCGCTGCCATCGGTGGCCACCGCGTAAACGATACGGAATCCCACCGCGAACGATGTCTTTGTTTTGCCCGCAAAACGCTGCTCGCCCGTCTTCCCGGTCCCAATGGGGATACTGGGCTTCTGCGTCAGCCGCGTGGCCGCCGCTGCCGTAAAGAGCGCATTGTGCTTCAGATAGGTGGCATTGGGCTGGATGGCGGCCTGCATCACCATGCTGTCGATGGTGATGGCGTACGGGTTCGGGTTGTCGACCTCGAGAACCATACTGAGCGCCAGCGCCACCTGGACCCCCGAGCCCGTATTGGTGACCGAGAAGGCGTTAGCGCCGGATGGGTCCGACGACTTCATACTGGCCGCGGCCTTTGGGTTCGTGCTCGGCACCACGTTCTGCACCTCGAATGTGGGCACGTGCGGGAACAGAAAGTATGCCGTCAGCGCGATGCCGACCAGCAGCATGACAGTCACGACGCCGCAGGTGATCCGGCCGCGCATGGACCGCGGAATGCAGCAGCAGAAGAAGCGACGCAGGCGACTTTGCGACCGCGGCGGCGATCGAGAGCAGCTCACCGCCTCGCCCTCGAGATCGGACGCGCCGGCGTCCCCGGGACCGGCCGCGACCGATCCGGCCTTGGCGGACCCCTGCGTCCGCTGATGACTAAGCCCGTCGACGCCCGTGCTCGGGCTCGGCCCGCGTCCCGACGGCGGAGGGGTGCCGGCGGCGCCACGGTCGTTGCGAGCGAGATACGCGTCGTAGCTGGAGCCAGGATCTACAGGAATGGGGCGCGTCGGGGGCACCGTAGGGGTCCGTCCCGATCTGGACATGGACGATGCGGATGCGGAAGACGGGGCCCCAGCTTGAGACGCGAGAGGCGGTGATGGGGGGGTGGGGTCCCGTGGTGCCGCGGCGACGGGCACCGCGCATTCGGCAGTCAGGGCGGCGTGGTCTGGTGCGGCTGCGACCAGGGGCAACTCGGGGAAATAGTAAGCGTGGGCGCCGAGCTCATCGTGAGGATCGGGAGCATAATACGATTCCTGTCCATAGTCCATGGCGTCGAGACGACGCGGGGCAAGCCGACGCGGAGCGTGAAGCGACGCGGGGAGACCCCAAGTTGCTCGGGACCGGCACCGTGACCAGGACGTCTGCGTGGGCTGCCCGATGTGATGAACGGTGGACTCAGTAGTAGCAGCTGTAGCAACGATCGTACCGATCGATGAATAAGTGAATAAGTGTCAACGACGGGCGACGGCACGGCGTAGGAACAACGTGCTAGAATCAACGAGGCCGTCGTCGTCGTCGTTGGGCGGGTCCAAAAAGCGAGGAGAGGAAGCAGGATGTGTGATGAGATGATGTGCTGATACTCTAAATGGACAACAGAAGGTCGACTCCTCAGTAGACATTGCATAAGCAGGTCGCCTTGTGCCGATGGGCGACCCGACGCATGAAGATAGTGTTTCGTTGGACGTCATGCGAGGCAGATGCACCGCGTCTCGTATTGGCGTTGACACGCATTGCAGGACCCCCTACATAGCGAAGAATGTCGCAGTGAAACCCCACCTGCTACATTGTGCGGCTCGATCCCATATCCCATGCCGAATGTACGATGCTGTGGCCAAATGGCATGGGGCCGCAATGCGGCATGACCGCAATATGCCTTGACCAACTTATATGACATAGCATGACATAGCGTCTTTTCTCTCTGGCTCGAACGCCTGTTTTGGCCGTCATGCTCCCCGCGCGCAGGTTCGTTTGTGCAATCGGCTTTCAGGCGAACAACAGGCGCGGCTGCCGCGCCTCTTGCCTCAACGGGGATCGCTCGAGAGACGGGCAAGAGATGGCACAGAACGCGCGCGTTGTGACTGCCGATGCAGCGGCAATGGCGTCTTAATGCTCATGGCCGCAGAAGGCCGACCTCGATGGCCGCAGAAGGCCAGCCGTGATCGCCGCGGAGCACGCATCGCGATCGCCCGCTTGACGGTTGCGGCTGGATCTTGTCGAATGCCTTGAAACGCAGTTGTTTCGTTTGTGTCAAGCTTCTCGAATGCTTGTAGAGCAAATGCGCTGGCGCCGGGCCAGGAGAGAATGGCGCAGCAGTGACAATCGACGGCTAGGTTGACGGCTGATCGCGGCGTCAGGCGCTGAACTGGAGAAAAGAGGACGAGGAAAAATCGAAGTAACGGACTGTGGCTGGCATCGCCATTTTCCGATTCCGATTCACAACGCCATGGTGCCTGCCATATACATGTATATATGCCCTCCCTGAAGACGACTTAACGCGTTGCGAACCGGAAAAAGGCGATGCTAGCAACAGGTAAAAGCCAACGCCGCGTGTTGCATAGCTTCCAATGGAACGGGCCGTACATGCCTTGTGTTTTTGGCTGGTTGAAGATCTCGACGCGACATGATGGCCGCACGTGGCAGCAGAAGTGCGTGAAGGGGCGGAATGCCGCCCACTGCCATGGCCGCGGTCACAGCATCGACTATCCACTAGTATTTGGTTCTTGTAGCGGTATGCGCCATGCAGATCGATTATTCCAATCACAACAGCCGGAACGTTTGATTCTAAGTTGGGGAATGGCGCATCTGCCTCGTCACAACACCGCTGTGTCGGTTACTAAGGACGAGCCAATATTGGGTGATATCCACTTTTTAGAACTCGTGGGCAAGTTTCAGGCGGCCTATGCCACATACAGCCACCGCTGGCGATGGGGATGGTGTATAATGCTCCTTGCCCAATCTTTTTGGAAATAAATAAAACCGCCTCATTCGGATGATGTCGACTTGGGCTGCCGGTTTCTTGCATCATGCACATGGTGAAGACGGAAGCAATTCGGAGCCACCAACACCAAGCTTGTCTCACATTGTTTTCTGGCAAACCTGAATCTTCTCTTTGAATGCGTCGATCCTTTCGAAAATTCCTTTTCTCATTCATCTCACTCTCCAATCTTTTCGACCCGTTGATTTAATCGAAATCGCTGTCACACCGGGAGCTTTCCTCCTTCGCGACAAGCGTAGCAACCATGTGGTCCATGTCACAGCCGTCATCGGGCTCTCAGACCAGCCCGAGGGCTGGCTTCTGGGGCTTAGCCGTATCGGCGCTGGCCCTCTTTGCTTCACTTCCTAACGTGTATGCCGACGGTGCAGGCGTGCTGTGCACGATGCATAACTATGTCGAAGATCAGAAGAACAACCCCAGCTATGATAACAGTCCCCCTTCCTGCGGCCAGCGTTACTCTCGGCTTGAGGTTGGCTATATCATGGCCATCAACGGTGGGGGTGGAGAGCAATGTAATCTGTGCTATGCGGTCACCGGCCAAGCAGCCAACGGTCAACCCGCCGGCCCCACCGTCTACATTCTTGCCGTGGATAGAAAAGGAGCTGAAGGTCTTGACATCGGCCAGACCGCATACCAAGAACTTTTCCCTGGCCAGAACGTCCTCGATCCCCAGAAATGCGATTTTAAGCTCGTCGACGCCTCATACTGCTTTAACATATGCCAGGGCAACGCGGAAGAATGTACGGAGGGTAAGAGCAACAGCTTGCTGCAGACCGCTGATACGTCACCGCGTGTACCGGGGCTTCGCTACAGGGACGGTACGCTCGCCGACAAGGGCCCCGGCGCTGGAGCTACTGGTGCTGGTGCTGCTCGTGTTCCTGGTTCCGACGGTGGTGCCACATCGTCGTCGGCGGCAGAACAGCCGCCTCCCGCAACCATCGTGAGTTATTCCAGCGTCGCCCCATCCACCGGATCTCTGGTCGCCGCGAGCACGGTTGATTCCAACGCGTCGCCGCCGGCAAATCCTCCTGTGAGCACAAGTGCGGCCCCAGCGGTCGCAAGTTCTTCAACGTCGCCGGTGCTTGATGGGCCGGCGCCAGTCAGCTCTGTGTATGGGAGTACAGCGTATCCCATGACGGTGACGTCGACCAAGTCCATTCACCGCAGGACCCGGAGCGGAACGAAATGCACCAGTTCCACTCAGCAGAGCTACTGATTCGTTCGATTCCCTTCGGCATGATTGCAATCCTTATGTGCCCATAGCCACGTGTATGTCCATGTTCTTGCTACGCTCTCTTAGGGGATGGCCATCCCATTCTTTGTACCATTTTGTATATATCATTCGAACCAAACTCGTTGATCGAACAGGAAGGGGGCAATTCTCCAGCAACTGCGTTGACGAGCAGACGGTTGTTACCGTAGATCGATTGCACGGTGGATTGCCTCGAGAAGCCGAATGCCGTCTAAGCGGCCTCCCAAGGGGCGCTTTGTCTCGGAGGATGCCATGATGGGCACGTCTTCGACAGCCTTGTTGCGCAAGAAGTGCACGGTCACGCTGGTGCCGTCGCTTTCCACGGTGTGGGTGAACTCGTGTTACTTGACCTGCAGTTCGCTGATTGCCAGGATGGCTGCCTACCACTTCGCGGCCAGGGCCACGAAGGCGGCCATGTTGGAGGCCACCGGCACCACGTTGATGGTGTCTAGCCAGCTGTAGCCAAGCCTTTTGATCCGCCTCCAGGCCCAACACGCGGAGGTGCGCAGCTATCATCCGCTCCAGGACTTCTGAGACCCAAGGCATCGCCCATTTGCGGATCCGGTGGAGCCCCCAGCTGCGCTGCGGGTCGATCGGGACGTTGTTACTCCAGCGAGCCCCCCAGTCTTCCTCCAGCTTTCCGCAATCCGTGGCCCCGGTCCCTGCCGCCGCGACCTCACGCCGCTCGTCCGCGCCGGCCGATGACGGCAGCGGCCTGCGCCAGCCCCCGACGCTCCCCTCTTCAAGAAAGATGATTTTGTGTTGCAACAGGCCGGGCGACCCGAAGACGTCGCGTTTCGCCGGACGACCCGGAGCCTAAGCTCCCCCGCCACCTCCTGCCCCGCACACGATGGCGATGTGTCGGAAGCGACGAAGCCATGCGCACTTCACGGACGGACGCCCGTCTGACCAGACCCCTCGTTCTCCTTTGCGGTGATGCGGTGCGATGCGATGCGTTGCCACTCGACGAGCGAAGGTGGGAGGGTGAAGGATGCGCGTCGCCCATCGCATGCTCCCTGCGTCGGCGGCGCGATCACGAACGTGATTGCTGTCGTCATTTGGAATGGCGTCGAGGATGCTTCGTGATGACGGAACTTGGTCTTGCGTTCACGACACAACCATGACACGACAACGCTCGACACGGCACGATTCCGCGCGACGCCCTTCGACGCGGCAAGAAAGGGTTGATGACGCACTTTTGTGCCAAATGGAAGCAATCAACACCGGCGCCTGGACATGCGGCGACGCGTTTCTGACGGTTTGGTCCTCGGTTCCGCGTGACAGTCGCCCGTACCGAGCAACCCCCGACGTCGAGCATGCGAGCCATCGTGACCAAGCCCAGAGATGGTGGCCCAACACGCAAAAGCGGGGCTATGTTGTCCTGCGTGGGGGGGTCGAACGCAGGGCGCTCCGAGGTCGCCGGTATCGGGGCGGGGCGGCCGGACCGCTCGGCTCGCATCTCGGCGTGCTTGTTTATTGTTTTTTTTTTCTGCTCCTTTTTTTCCTTTTTTCGCACAGACAGAGCGATGGAAGAATAACAACACGCCGACAAGCCGTGCTCGAAGGCATCATGTGCCGTCAGCTACGGCGTCGTATCGGGCGATGGCCGATGGCAACATACCGGCGCCACGCTAAGCCCCCGGAGAGATTCAACGCAACGGGCCCGTCTTCGTCCGGTGTCCCGTCGCAGCCGGTGGATGGCGGTACCATCACTCGAGGGCGGTCGCATCACCAGCGCCCGGACCATCGCTTATCACCTGCTCCTTTGAAACTCCGCAGCCGCAGCGACGTCGGCCGTCGGATCGAGTCACCATCTCGCCCGCCGCCCGCTGAGGCGTCTTGCATCGTGCATCGTGCCCGCGACCGCTTTCCTGCCCCACCGGTCTCTGCAATGGACGTCGTTTGCACGCTAGGCGCAGGGCGAAATGTCCAGGAGTCAGGCCTGCGCTGACATGCCCTGTGGCGGCTGCGGTTCATGCCCAAGCAGGAGGGGTTGAGGCGGCACCACAGCGGCGTGGAAGATGATGCGAATTGAGCATGCAGGCGACGCAGCGACTTCGGACGGAGCCGGAAGGGGCAGGGAGGGGCGAACCGCCCTCGGCCGACGGGAGCGACGCATCAGGTTGTAGATGCCGGAGGTCCAACGTGAAGGCAGGTGCCCATCCGAAATGATGTCGATGATGAAATATGCCGGCAGCTGTTCAGGGTCCCCGCACACCTGGAGTATGTTGCTGAGTCCGACCTCGCGAGACGATGATGTGATGGTGCATGCGGTGTTGTGTGCTCTGCCGTACCGAACGAAAAGGCCGCGGCGGCAGCTGTGGATGATTCGGCCCGTGCTCGTCGTGGAAGCCGAATGATCATGGCAGCAGCATGGCATCACATGGCCATGCATGCCATGACATGGCGGGAGCGCGAAAAAACGATGAGCCCAGCGATGTCGCGGTCAACGCAATGGACGTCAATTCACGGAGGTGACGAGATCGTCGACGGACTTTTTTTTTAATAGCGCGCTTCGATATCGAAACGGATACAGGCATGCCTTCTTGAACTAATGAGAGCCTCGTTTTAGCTCATTTGAAACGAAATGCGATATCATTTGCATCGAACAGCTGAATCTATCAGTTCATACTGGCTTAAGAGATTGCCCCTCCCTCTTCGTTCTCACCGCACGACATCGTTTATACCTGCGCATTGCTCTCTTGCATACCCGTGAGCCTATTTGTGGCCCCGGTTGCAAAGTTCACCTGAAGTGATAACCAGCCGTTGAGTCTGTTGACTTGTACGTGCGCCTCCGTCGTCACACCGCGGTACGCGAGGCGTCGCTGCTTTTCTACAACTAAATCATGGCATACAGCAGCCCTGAGGTTGTCAACATTTGAGGGTTGCATAATCCGAAGTGGATACCAACGATTGTTTATAACATACGACTCGAGTGCAACTGTTTTGTTTTTCGTCGAAGAAGCATTCCTGACCGCTTAAGCTTGATCTGTGAACGAAAAGGCCTTTTTTGTTCACCGATACGCATATCCTGTTCCAGGAGTCTCACGGTGATGTTTCGGCACTAAATATCACGTCATTTCCGAAGCATGTAACGATTTTGGCTTGACACGCCGCAATTTTGTGTGACGACTTTTCCTGGCAGTGTGGTCGTGTAGGTCGAGCCTAATCCGCCTAATTCGACCGTTGTACACTCGTTCTTGCCTCTGTTCATCTCGACAGTACGACATCGCTTCGATTTACCCGTTGCCAGTACTTCTTTCCTCCAACTGTGGCCATCCAACTATTCGCAGGCGGCCTTCCAATTGGTCTGAGCCTGTGTTGCCCTCGTCGCGTGCCTGCGATTGCGAACTGCCCGTTCAGTTCGGCTACAGTCTGAACAAGCAAGCACACAGCGAATTCATTTTGGCAATTCAGCCGTTGACCATCATGTGTGATACACCGCCATGGAGCGCTGGCGCCGGAGTCGTGATTCACAATCCAACGCCTTCTCAACCCATGAACGGAACCCACGTATATCCGTCCAGCCAGGAATATAGCCATATCGCCTCGTATGGCCGGTCGACGCAGCAGCAACAGCAACAGCAGCCACAACATTCTCAAGCGCCGCCGAGCAACATGTCCCTCTCCGGCCCTCAAGTCGCGATGAATGTCAAGAAGCTGAGTCCCTATAATTACAGTGAAGACCAGCGCCAGCATTACCAGCGGCACGAAACATATCCGCACATGCTCCCCTCGGCCCCTTCTGCGCAGTGGCGTGATTACTTAGCGTCGTCAACATCGGCGCCGGCTTCAGCGTCCGCCGCGCCAGTCAGCAGTGAAGTGGAAAGTTCAGCGATCAACCATGGGAGCGTCACGGCGTCCGTTCATGCTAAACCGCACGGCCCGGATCACCCGACCCCGCCACCGACCATTTCACCACCTGACTCAAACCACCCGATGGGGCTGAATGATGAGATGGCGCTGCTTACGCCACGGCGTTCGCGGAACCAGTCGGCCGAGGAAAACATCCACCTCCACGGGCACCCGTCACGTATAGAGTCGCAGCAGGAGAATCTGCGATCCAACCCAGCTGGCCTGGCGTTGTCGATGGTCGCGGCGTCTTCCATCACGCCAAAGCGCGAAGACACGCTAGCGACGACGCTTCCCGCACAGGTCGCCTATTCGTCATACGGGGCCGTCCCGGTCATGCCATACTCAAATCCTTATGCGTACGCGTATCCCTATCCGTCGCCGCAGAACAGTCACGGCGCCGCGCCCGCTGCGGCAGCCGTCTTTGAGCCTGTCGATCTTTTTAAACCTCAGCCACCACCCATTTGGGCGGCCTCGACGGAGATGGGATCCAGCACGGCTGCTAAAACCTCTGCCACCACCTCTGGGAACGCCGTTACGGCATCATCAGCGATGCATGTTATGACGCCAAATGTCTCGGCGCCTTTAACTGCGAAGATGCCCTACCTCATGTCGATGCCACCACTCCCCTTTAATTCAGCCATCAATGGTACCGGTCATCCGCATCTTCATTCCCGCGACCACGTGCAGAACAGCATGAACTCAAATGATGGGGCATCTACTGCTCCATATCATGACACCCCTGGCGTGGCAGCTCCGCTGCCTCATCCCCACTCTCAGCCCCGCGTCGCACTACCCTCGAAGTCCTATCATACCAGTCATGCATCTTACCCAAGGGCCTATCCGAATGGCTTGCTAGACAGTGCGCCTGACGCCAGTGGCGCTCAATCAAACTTTGATGCTAAGGCGAGGACTGGGCCATCAAGCATGGCAACGACGCCAATACTTGCGACGACATTGCCGGCAGATGCGCCAATTAGCGTTCCTTCGCTCGCATCTTCTGTTAACAATGGGACCGTGCCGACGTATGGTATCCCGCCTGCCCCACCTGCTCCTACTGTCACCACAAAGGGGCAAGAACCGACATCGTACACGACTGGGCACGGTCTGGCCGGACTTCCACCGTTGCCACTCGCTTTAGACATCCCGCTTAGTGACCTAGCACCTCCTCCAGTGGGCACAATGGATATGAACAGCATGACGAATGTGGCCATGGGCATGGCCATGAAAATGCCCGGCGCCTCTTCCTACGAAACTTCTAGGTATACCCCCTACTCCTCGCAGCGTGGCAGCGGTAATAGCGATGGCAATGCAGCGCCCGGCTATCTTCTTCACAATGACAACAACGGCATCAGCGGTGCACCGGGAACTGGGTCGAGTGGTGGCTCTCTGAACCCCTCAAGTATGAGCCACACAGTTGCGAATCTCAACAACGCCCATTCCACATCTTATCGCTCATTTCAGGGAGCTGCAAATGCCGGCCAAGTCCCTTATTATCCAACGCCTTCGCCAGGGCCTGCAAACAACGCGGCCGCGGCAGGTGGTCAAGTGAGTGGTAGCGTGAATACGACCAACACCACAGCTTTATCACTGCCTATGGCTACATACGGAACCGCGCCTTCGTCGGCGTCATCGTCTTCAGCATCGCTATCAGCACCTGCCACAGGGCACCATGGCGTCCACGCCGCGGCGCCCGATGTGCATATTGTACTGACGGCTGCTCCCCACGAGCCCCGATTCCGCTGTTTCTGTGGTAAGCAGTTTCACAAGCTTTGCGGGTATCGTAGCCATGCTCGCAGCCATAGTGGCCAGCACGGCGTGGGGGCGTTGACCAGTGCCGAGAACGCCCACAGCCACCACGGCACCGCCAATGTAACGCCTTCATTGCCCTGCCATCGCTGCGGCAAGAGTTTCTTGCGTCGTCAGGATCTGAAACGCCACATCGCTACCCATGACGCGTCCGGGGCACGGTACATATGCCCTTACTGCAGCGTCATGTTTAGTCGGTCTGACGCACTCTTCCGGCACGTCAAAACTCGTCGCTGTCGAATGGGCTAGATCACATGCGCTTCTATGGATAGTCGTATGTCCTTATACCGTACTTGACTCCTTCTCTGATTCTTGATTCCTTCTTTTATAGTCTCGTTTTGTCCCTGTTTTTTTTTTTTGTTTTTCTTTTGTTTTATTACTATTTTCTGGTTTTCAGCGTTCATATATCTCAGTCTGCCGCTGATTTTTTTCAACGAATCTCCTGTATATAGGAGACGTCCAAACGCGCAGGCCATCCCCTCCATGGAGCACCTGGGGGTCCCGCACGGCGGCAGGAGCGATGATTCGGTTCATCGTCGGATGAGCTTGCCGGCCACGAGCTTCAGGGGGCTTGCCGGGGGATGCGGCACAGAGCTGACCCGTGAGGCCAGGCAGCGTCGAAAGGAGATAGTCACGCCCTCACCAGGTTGAAAATGCTGTCATCAGGAGGCGCCCCCTGCGCCGAGGTCGGCATGACATATCAGGAGGCACCAAAAGACAACCGCCCCTTGATCAACCATGCGTTCCCGGCGAGCAGGCCCACGTGAGGCCGACGCCCTGCCGTCAGATGTCTTGTCGCTGTCAAGTACATGCTTATCCGCTGACCAGCCGCGCAAACCACGGGCTCTGGCACTGGAAGACAGCATCATGCGTTGAGCACGATGCAAGAGCAACTGGACGATCGCGAGAGTGAGGACGGCCTCATGGATCCCCTCCCTGATGTGGAGCGAATACGGCTGTCAAAGTCAAGCTCGATCGGGGTGATTGAGACAGGAGAGCTGTCGACCGCGGCGACGGCCACAAGACCAATCCGCGCTTGATGATTCGACCAACTGCACATATTTCTATGATTTTCTTTGTCTGTTTTTTTTTTCTCTCTCGACCGTCAGCCGGTGGCTATCAGATGTGACCGTGGCACCACGCGGAGAAAAAGACCCTAGAGAAATAGTCGGCCGCCGCACGTCTCATCGCATTTTCCGCCTCCCTCGTTTCCGGCATGGTCCGATGTTCCGCCAGACGAGTAAGAAGACAAGGAGTGGCAGCACGCAGTGGATATGTACAAGACGTTGTCTGCCACGTCTGGGGATGTTGAATAGCCTTTTAGATGTCGGTTGCCTTTGCGATGTCGGTACAGGGCCTTTTCCATGATGAAGAGCCATGGTGCGCTCTCTTAGCTCCGGCGACTTAATGACTCCGGTTGAGCATCACCTTACTCTCTTCGACGCAGTGTGAGTTTTGACCATCACGGCCGACACGACCATCCTGACGACACCCGTTAACTTGACCTTCTTGTCCCGCTTCCCCGTCCCGATTTAATGATCGCGACTGCGCGCCCGAATTTGAATAGGGACCAACGATGTTGCAAGCCTCGGTTACGCCATGCGCCTTGTTCCACGTCAGCGATTCAGCATCATCGATGCAATACGCGTCCTACCCAGAGCCCGCACATCACATCACGGATGATCGCCTTCCGAGGAGCAGCCTGGTTCCTACACGGACGGGAAGAAAGGTGACAGATCCATCCACCGCGGGCGGCGGGCATCTCCAAGATCCCCATCCATCGTGCACGCCGCCGCCGCAAGGACCGCCATCGCTGGTCCCGACGCCGCCGCCGGCGCTGCCCATCTCGACACCGGGGATACCGGTTTCCACGGCTGACGCCAGCATCATGTACGACCCGTTTGCTACACCCCCGCCAGTCTTACCTGCCGCTCTCCGTGTCATCCCTGACCCGCCGTCCCCGCGTCCGACGGGTTCCTGCGGTGCGCTGCTGCCGTCCGCTACATCGCCGCTAATTGGGAGTGCGCCGCCGAATACCTATGTCGGCGCGATGTCCCCCCCGCCGCTGGATGACTTCGCTGTGATGTCGACACCACATGCTGTCGCGGCTGGCAACGAGATTAGATGGCCGCTGCCGATGCAGGCGCCGCATCCCCGAACCATCCTGAAGCAGTGTGCGCATGCCTTTCAAACTTCGCATGTCGGCGGCAGCTCTGGCATAGGATTGCCGCTGCCGTTAATCGCATCAAGTCAAACCGAGACGCGATCATCTGATTCCTCGGCCACGTTAATGCAATCACGGGAACACCGCCGGCGTGACGGCGAGGGCCCCGATAAAGACGCATTGACTGGCGGTCTTGGAGGCGGCATCCATCGCCGCGCCGAAGAGATCGACGGCTTACATCGTTATGATGAATGTCATGGGCCTACCAACGTCGGCAATGAGGATGTTTGCGGCCGCCGTGACGACGATGACGACGGCAATGACCATGACGGCAATGCCAACCCCAGCGGTTCTGGCGGCGTCGATGGAAAGACGGACGGCACTCCGCTTGCGGCATATCAAGGTTCGCCTTCGCCGCCGTGGATTCCTCGGAACCATGTTCCGCTCGAACCTCTTGCAACGTTGCTGATGCCATTGCCTATATCGTCGCTTGTGGGATCGGAGGATCTGGAACCTCACGGGCTTTCGACGCCAGCGCCACCGATGACGGAGGGCCCCGCCACAGAGCATCCCTACTCTCCCGATGTAGTGGGTGACATGGCCGACCGGCAGTTGCCGCGGACACCGGCGCCCTATGCTTATGCTGCCTTCACCGCGTTTCGGGATCATCCCTCGCATACTCCCCGCCCCCACATGCCTCTCCTCTCTGATGTTGCTGTTGCGCATGCCGGTTCAGAGCGACGGCCGCCGCGGTTGCTGTATCCGACGGAGGTTTCATCCCAGGGCTATGCAAGCAGCGGATCGACATTACCGCCAAACTTCAAACCCATGGCGTCAAGTGGGGAGTGCGGCGCGATGCATCCCACCTTCAGGGAACATGAGTCGCTAGTCTATGGTGACGTGTCGTCACATCCGCCCTTGGCAGACATGCCCCTCGTCTACCACTCATCTCAGCAGTCATTGGTACGCCCACAAGCGACCATGACCCCTAGACATCCACACCCTCCGGTACCACCCTCCTACCATGACGAGCCATCTCTTCACTTCTCTCCCCGTCGGATCGCCGAACATCAAGTCCTACAGCAACAGCAACAGCAACAGCAACAGCAACAGCAACAGCAACAGCAACAGCAACATCAATTGTCCATCGCTGGCATCGCCGGTCACGCTCAGTCGTCGGGCCCTACAGAGTTTGACTCGGCCACAGCACAAACTTTTGATGCTGCACAGGCTAGTATGCATCGGATGCCCGATTTGTCTCTCGCAGGTTACGACGGGTCTCGCTTCGATCACATCATCGAGCATCCGCGCATGATGTATGATGGCTATCAAGAGGCCGATCGCCCTTATCACTCGTGGAACACCATTTCGCCGCCCACGGCACCGCTTCCGCAGAAACCATTGAGTCCCGGTCTGGGATTCGTGACGCCGGCAGGTGTGCTGGGGATATCACCGCAGCCTGCTTCTCCGTTTGAAACCGGTGCCCTGCGCCGCCCATCCCCGCCCCCTGCGGCGCCAGGCGCACCCGCGACGGGCTGCTCGCCCCATGCGTCAGACCTGCCGATGGGTCCTGCTGGTCAAAAGCCCTTTGCACCCCACGAAGGCCACTACGCCTTGCATGCGCTCGGGATGCCCCTGATGAGTCGTCTCGGCTCGCCGTTCCTGGGCCCACATCCAACGGTAACCGCCCACGCGAGGGCCCCTGGTATGATGCAGGATGTGTCGGCATCCATGACCATGACCCATGATCGCTCAGGTCTCGTGGGTGTCAACACCCGAGTGTTCCTTGACACCAGCGCTCCCGGCTGCGGCCCGTCTCACGTTCATCCACCTGGACATGGGCACGGCCATGAAAGCGGCAGTACGAGCGGAAACGTGAGTGGAGGTGGGCATGCCGCCGGTGCAGCGCCGCCAGGCAGTGTCCATGCGTCGTCAGCCAGCATGGTGAGTCCATACCCGACACCGCCGTCGCTGCTGGACTACTCGCGGCCGGGGACACCTGCGACGGCCACCGAGTTATCTCATCTGCTCTATGCCAATGCGACGCCCATGACGGCACCGGCCACCGAAAACTTGGGACCTGGCTCTGACGCCATGGCGCATGCCCACGGCAGCGGTACCCCGTCAGCATTGCCGTCGCTCGGCGCGCTGTCACCCGCTGTTGCTCGGATCGGCGGTGGCGCTGCTGGACCGCCCAGCCTTGGCGTAAACCAGGTCCAGGTCGTTGAGACGGCCGCCCCCCACGAGCCTCGATTCCGCTGCTTCTGCGGTAAGCTATTCCACAAACTGTGTGGATACCGCAGTCACGCGCGCAGTCACTTGCACGGCATGGGTGGGACCGACACGGCGGCGCTGAGTCGTCTACTGATGTCATCGCCCCTCGGCATGGGCAGTCCGGGGGGCCCGACCCCGCTCTCGTACGACCGGTCCTTCTCGTGCAAGCGCTGCGGTAAAAGCTTTCTCCGCCGCCAGGATCTCAAGCGCCACCTCGTGACGCACGATGACAGCGGCGCACGGTACGTGTGCCCCTACTGCAGTATCACGTTTAGCCGCTCGGACGCGCTTTTTCGTCATGTGAAGACGCGGCGCTGTCGCGTCTGAACCAATCTGGAAACCCGTCTTGGACCGACGGTTGTCGAACCAATGGCTTCCACGCGAATTTCTGCGCTTTATCTCAGTTTCTCATCATGTCGCACCGCGTCGCATTGGGGGAAGCATGGGCGCGTGGCAGCCTTCCTGCTCCTTCGCACAGATCTTGCTCGCCCTGCGAGAGATCGTCGCTGGACGACAGAGATACCCTTATCCCTGGTGGCGTCCCGTTAGAGGCCTTCCATTGTTTTTTAATTGAGCGTACGTGCTCATATATATATATGCCCTCCCTTTGAGACGGCCTATCGCGCACGCCATGCCTTCCATGGTGCCCCCAGGGGTCCCCCACGGCGACAGTAGGGCATTTGGTTCATTTTCCGGATGAGCTTGCCGACCACATGCGGCAGCGGCGCTTGCCCGGGGTTGCGGCACAGTGCCGCTCGTCTGACGGGTAAGGCCAGACGGATGTTCAACCCGGCATTAAGATCGCGGTTCACAAACTTGCCGTGGGTGACTTTATACCACAGCAACCCTCGAACCACGGTCCCCTGGCGCCGGCGTTGACCGGGCATCGAGTTTCATCGTTAACTCCGCTCGTGCGTCCGTTCATGGCATTCACCCGGCGCAAGCTCGCCGCGGGCCATGTCCTCTCTCCCGTGCCGACCGAGACCGGTACCGGGACGAGGACCGACAGCGGGACTGAGACCGCGGCTGCCGTCGCCATGATCAGGGCCCCCGTGACCACGCGGTTCGATGCACTAGAGACAACCCCATCCTTGGTGACCTCCGCGGCTTCGGTAGCCGCGGATCTCTCTGCAGCGTCGTCGTCTCCTCCGGCTCAGCCGCCCGAGGCCGATCGGCCCGGTCTGACCGCTCGGACCACGCGGGCCGTCGCCTCCCGCCGGTCTTCTTTACGAACCGCCGCGGCCTCGACCGCGTCGGGCGTCGCCTTCGGAACGGCTCAGGCGGTAGGAGCAGCAACGGCGGCCACGACACCCGCGGTTGAGGCGTCACCACCACGGTCCACCCGGGCCACCGCCGCCGCGGCGGCCACAGCGCGAACAACGGCCATGCCGCCCCGCGTCACGGCTCCACCACGTCGTGCCTCGCCCCACACGCGCTCACGCCGCAGCGTCGATGTCGCACAGGCCGCTGATTTCGGTATAACAGACGAGACGACCCCTCGCGTGCCATCGCCATTGGCCATACCGCTTTCTGGTCCATCTGAGCCACGCGCCGATCCCTTAGCCCATGATCATGACTTCGCCGCGTCCCTTCCGAGGACATCGAGCGCGGAGTTGCCGGTCATAACACCGCCGTCTGCTTCGACCGGAGCAGGCCCCGCCGGGAGCGTCGGGCAGGATGCGCTGGTTGCAGCTACGGGCCATGGGGACACAGATGCGGACGTGGGCGCGGGTGCTAATGCGACTGCGGTTGCGGCTGCGGCTGCGGGTGCCGATGCGGAAGCGAGATCGCCAACGATGGCGACGACGCCGGTCGCATCGGACGGACGCCATCACAGCCCGACTTCGCCACCAGAGCCCCAAGAACCGGGGCTCGCCAGCACAGCGTCTGGCGCGCTGACGCCAACGCCGACTCTTCCGCGGCGGGGCCGCCGACGGCGTGTGGCGGACCCGGATCTGCCAGTTCGTAAGTCTACGCGGCCGCGAACGGACATCGACTACAAAAACGTCGAAAACGGCGACAGCGCGTTCAAGTACCGCTGGACCCGCGTGTTAGCCCAGCGCGAGGGACAGTGGGGTGCCGATGATTTCCTGCGCGTGCGGGGCGACGCGTGCACGGTGGCGTGGCTGGCGCAGACCGGGTTCGCCCGGCCTGTTGTTGTCCCCGAACCCGCGGGCCTGGATATGGCCATGCCGCCCGCAGACCTCACGCCGCACGATGTCGCCCGGGCGGTCGGTCCAGCGGTGCATGTCCAGGTATTAGAGGTGACGACACAACAGGCCTCGACGATGAATCTCGCGAGCTTTGCCGACTACTACGCCCAGCCTGCGTCGGAACGGACGCAGCTCCTGAATGTGATCACGCTCGAGATCGAGGAGACGGCGCTGGGCGCGATGGTGCGGCGGCCGCGCGTGGTGCGCGACCTTGACTGGACGGCGCAGCACTGGCCGCCTTTTCTCCACGCACACCGCCATTACCCGCGGGTCCGCGTCTACTGTCTGATGAGTGTGGCGGACGCGTTTACTGACTTCCACCTGGATTTCGGGGGCTCGTCCGTCTTCTACCACCTGCTCTCGGGCGAAAAAATCTTCTACCTGGTCGAGCCTACCCCGCGCAACCTGCGGCGCTACGAGAAATGGAGCAACTCGGACGATCAATCACGGACCTTCTTTGGCGATGTGGTTGGGATGCCGCAGGTGCACCGGGTCCATCTCAGCGCCGGCAACACGATGCTGATCCCAGGCGGATGGATCCATGCCGTGTTTACGCCCTGTAACACGATGGTCATTGGCGGCAATTTCTTGCAGTCGTACGGAATCGAACAGCAGTGGGCCGTCCAGGAGCTGGAAACGCGATCCAAAATGCACAGCAAATTTCGATTCCCCATGTGGGAGGCCTTGCAGTGGTATGTAGCGCGTGACTGCGCCTCGCGACTGCGCGCGGAACAGGACCAGTTCATGAAGCAGGGCCGATTGTACAAGGCGTCGGAAGCGTCGGGATCGCCAGGATCGTCTTGGGTGATGCCGGCCCCGTCCCTGGACCGGGCCATGCTTCATCGCTTCGAAATGCACACGCAGGCGTTGATGCGGGTGCTGCTGAAAGCGAATGCGGCGCCCCACCTGACGCTCGCCGATGTCGGCGTTCCGGCGAGTATTGCGGATCCGGCGCGGCTGGTGACGACCCTCGCGCGTCGACTTGCCCGTGCGCGGCAGTTCTGGCGCTGGCATGACGAGCAGCGGGCGGTGGTCGACACGGCGCTGAAATCGGCGCCGTCCGCGCCGACGCCGACGTCAAAGACGACCTCGGTGTCCTGGGCCGACTATGAAGAAGATCCGAGCGATGACAGCGATCCTGAGCATGATGCCCATCTCGCGTTCCTGTCGCCGGTCGCCGCCCCTGCGCTCGACGTTCCTGCCGCGCTGTCCGTGTCAGACCCATCTGCCGCGCTGGCCCCGGCGACAGCCTCCGCCGCCGTCGCCACGGCGATCATAGCGTCTGCCAACAGGGCGACCGACCCGACGGCGGCAGCACGCAAGCAAGAGGCCGTTGAGCGCGCGCTGCAATCCACGGCATACAGTGCGCGGCTGGTGCTGGACCTACCGGACGTCGCTTCCACCCTCGGCCCGGTCCAAAAGGTCGGTGCTCGCGCCAGTGCCGCTGCCCGGGCTTCGGCACGAATCGGATCGGGACCAGCTTCAACGACAGACTCCTCGGCTCCGATCAGCGCGACCGTCAAGGCAGCACCTCCGGCTTCCGCCGCGACCTCGGCGACCGTCTCCTCGGCAAACAAGACACCGGCTGCCGCGCCCATGCCGCATCAACCTATTCGATCGCAGCAGAGCCTACCCCCCGTGATTCCGAACCACTCGCGCAGCGTGCAGGGCCCGGCGACGGCGACGCCAGTGTCACCTCTGGCGCCAACGCCGTCGTCAGTAGCTGTCTCGTTCGATCCGACATCGCATCACGTGTCATCGGCTGAATTTTAGGTGATAGCGCTCGGCTCCGTCTCATGTCGTTGAACGATGTCTGCTTCACGTTAGTTCATCGATCGCGCGGTCGGATCTAGCGTTTGGCCGCCTGTGCCATGTAAATTAATGTGCGGGATTTTATGTATCCCTGCTTGCATCAACCGCAAAGCAGCTCAACGGCCGGCCTCGATGCAGAGCGCCTCACCGATCGTGGCTCTGAGCCTCGGTCGGCAGGCCCTGCCGACCAGAGGTTCCGCTGTATGGGCGAGGTGGCCGCCTCACCGTCGTGGCCAAGTGGCCCCGTCGTGGCCAAGACTCGGAGGATCCCACTTTCGACCCCTGCCGGGCATCCCCTGACAAGCCCCAGCGCTTCCCAAATGCCGACCAGGGATGGGGCCGCCGGGGCAGGCAGGCAGGCAGGCCAACAGACAGGCAGGCAGGTAGGAAGGCAGGCAGGTCGCTGCGATGGATGCTTTGGAGGATGCTGTGTGACCATGCTGGGCGGGGGCGCTGCAAACACACTACGGGGCTTGTTCAATGAAAGGGCGAGGGCCACAGCGAGAGGAATGCAGCGTTGGCAAAGCGGCTTGCTGCCGGGGAGAGGAATGCAGCAGGGCGCATCGGTCTAGACTAGCGGGCGAGCGGCGCTCTGTCGGCGAGATGGAGGCCATGACAGGCCAGCCACGGCGACGCTGACGGGAACGATGGCGGGAGCGATGGCAGGCAGATATGGCTGGAGCCCATCGTGACTGCGAAAGTGGAAGCGCCTCGGGTCGAGGAAAATCCGACGGACGAACGACGGCATCGTAGTCGACTCGATAGCATGACGCTTTTTCTTCATGCCGCGAGCTGGAAAGCGCGACACGCGTCGAGACGTCCCCGTGACCTTTTTTGTCCCGCTCCGGCCGCTCTGGTACGGCCCGCGCGACTCCGAACGACGGGTCCGACGTCATCCGCTTCGTTGCTTGACGTCACGCGACTTCCCTCTGCTTGCCCCCCGTGTATGGGCCGCCCTCATTGGTGCTGCCGCGGACCGCCGTGATTTCGTGTGATTTGGACGGTCACGGCCCTCCTCCGTGGCTTCATGGCCGTCGATGACCGTCCATCCTGTCCCACCTGCTGGTCACGTCGATACCCCCCGCCACGCTGACACACTGAAACGCTGATATACCCTGCTGGCCCATCAGACCCGCACGCCCGTGGTCCCTGGCCGTCCGGCACGGCATCAATCGCCTGCGTGTCTGCGTGGGTGTCCTGCGAGGCAGACCCTACCGGAACTGCGTCTGATCACGCCACTTCGTGGTCGTCGTCGTCGATTTTTCGGTTGCGGGCCTCGCAGTCGTGGATTCCCGCCGCCGTTCTTTCCGCTGCGGCCGGCACGTCGACAAGCTCGTGGGCTATCCCCAGTTCTCCAGCAAACCGTTCCTCTCGTCACGGCCGTCACGACCGCGTTGCGTCTGCTGAACGGCGACGTGGTCAGCCTGCTCGATCCGCGCCCTCCGCGCTTCATCCGCCGCCGCGCTTTCACAACGTCCGGCTGCCGGTGCCGCGACATCGCGGCACGCGCCGCCCTTCTCAACGAACGGTGTTTCGCCTCCGTGACGTCCCGCCGCCATGGGGTCCCGCGATGCGAGCAAGCCGCTCAAGCTCGAGCACGAGCTGTGGGCCCCGGTGCCGGTCGCTCACTCCGAGCGCGCATGGCGCGAAGCGCAGGTCGAACGCGTCTGGGCGGCGCAAAAGGAGGCGCTCGCCGTCGCGCCACCCAGCCCTGTTCGCCAGCCAAGTCCGCATACCCTTGTTGATGCCCTGGGCGAGCCCATCACAGCCGACCTCGCCGCGTATCCGGTGGATCTCGACCAGCCCGGGTTCATGGACGGGGGCGGCGACGACTCCGCCTCGAATCGGTCGCCGTCTCCGCCGCCCGCGAATCCTCCCAGCAACGCGAACCCATGGATGCTGCTGTCGCAGCAGACCTCCGACAGCCGTGCGGCAAGCCCCCTCCCGATACCCAACATCGATCCGTTTATAGATGGCGAAGCTCGGCCACGGCGCAGCAGCGCCGCAAGCCTGGCCAGTCAGTCCCGCGCGTCCAGCCACTCGCCATCACGGAGCCACGACCGCCGGAAACCCCCGCGGAGCGCCACGGCCTCGCCGTCGCGTTCGAAATCGCGCTCCTTAACAGGTAGCCTCTCTCCGTCACGGCACGGCTCCCAGGTCACCTGTTCGCGCGGCGCCAGCCAAACGATGGCCTCGTCAGAATCTTTGGCCTCTGATACCGACGTTGATGTCGAGGAAGCGGTGCCCCTGTTTCAGCCGGGCAGCCGTGGCCATCTGCTCACGCAGCTTCAGACGCGGGGACGCACCGGGCCGGGCGGCCACATCCCGGCAGCCAGCACGCCACGTCCCAGCACGACGTCATCTGGCGCAATGGGATCGGCGCCTCTCCAATCGTCGACATCGACCTCGTCGTCGCTGTCGGCGTCCCTGACGACGGGCATCCTTATGACTCCGACGATGAGTGGCCAGAGCGCCCGTAGCGGGGCGAGTCCGCATCCGGCCGACCTGACCCTGCACGATCCGAAGAGCGCCACGTCTTCGTTGGGTGCCTTGGGCGACTTGCTACCTCGCAGTGATCCGTACACGCTACTGGATCGCATCAAGGAAGTGCCTTACCTGATTGGTGCCGCCCTGACCGGCTCGCACAAAAAAGGAACGAGTCTGCGGCCCACCGAGGAAGAAGAACTGGATCTGCGACTAGGCATTCAACCGCCAACATCGCCGTGCGTGGCAGCGGCAGCCGATACCGCCAGCCATGTTTCCTTTGAGCTCGGTTTCGAGGAGTCAATCACCTTCTATCAGGGGTTCCGCGCCGTCTACCCGCAGCTGGCGGAACCACCAACGGCCGAGGAAGCACAAGTCCGGTTGCGAGTCACGTGGGGCACCTCCCACGAGGCCGACCTTCAGGATGACACGGCGAATGCCCAGGCTCTCGTCCGTGCTGCCGCTCGCGAGACCACCGGGGGGTTGTATGAACGCGGCGCTACGACGCTGGCTGTGTCGGGGGTCCCGCCCACCCCGAATACCCCGTCCAACGCGGACAAGCAGCAAACGTCGCTGACCCAAGCGACGTCGGCCGCGCTGGCGTCGCTCCAGCTGGGCGCACCGTCGCATGCCAGCGCGTCGAG
Organism: Caulochytrium protostelioides; assembly: GCA_003615045.1. Lineage (NCBI taxonomy): Eukaryota > Fungi > Chytridiomycota > Caulochytriomycetes > Caulochytriales > Caulochytriaceae > Caulochytrium > Caulochytrium protostelioides. Next base: position 25,885 of record ML014219.1, on the reverse strand, counting down.
TCGCGTCACCGACAAAGCGCGGTTGCATGCTGCCTCCATTCACAACGTGGCGCGGCTCTTTTCAGAGCTGCTGAACGAGCGCGATATCGTGTTGCGCGAGTCTGAGCGCGTGTCCCGTGAACAAGTCGCCCGCCGTGAAGAGCTCCTCCAGATTGAGGGGTTGCTGACCGAACTGGAGCGGCGGCGGAGCGAGACAAGCGCCAAGCTGGCAGCGTTGGCAGACCGCGAGGAAAAGGTGCGCAATGTGCTGCTGGATCTCGAGGCCCGCATCGGGAGTATTGGTGACCAAACTTCTGGATTCGAGCGGTCGGTGCGGACGATGAAGGGCGATGCGGTGGTGTCGACGACATCGCGATCCGGTGGACCTGCCACGCCTGGTGACGAGCTGTCCTTTGATCGGTACCCTGATCAGTGCATCCGCACCCTCTATGGCCACGCGGACGCCATCGACGCGATCGCGCTCGACATGCCCTTTGGCACGCTCGTGTCGGCGAGCCGCGACGCAACGCTGCGTGTCTGGGACCTCTCGAGTCAGACTTGCCGTGCCTTGCTGCGCAACCTCGGCCAGAATAAAGCCGGTTTCACCGCGACCGAGTTGTCACCGAGTGCGCCGCAAATTCTCTTTTCGGGGGATGCCAAGGGCCAGATCCTTCAGTGGGATCTCGCACGTCTCGCCGATCCGCTGCTGACCTCTGCGGGCTCGGTCGCTGCGGGCTTGAAAGAAACACTGCCATCCGCCAACTGGACTCCCTCGATCCCGGCCGTCACTCCGGACCCCGAGCAGATCTGTACCCGCATGTTCCCGTCGGATGCCCATACGGGTGCCATCACGTGTCTGATGGCGGACGCCGAGACGCTTGTCTCGGGGAGTGATGACGGCACGGTGCGTGTGTGGGACGCCGAGAGCGGAAAGTGCCTCTTGGTGCTGGACGACAACGAGCACGCCGGCGACGGTCATGGCCTGCGGAGCGACGGCTTGCCGCTGGAAGCCATGTCGCCATCGCCGCATCTCTCGCCGGGCGGCTATCTGGCGCGTCCGCCCCATGCGAGCCGGGTGCTGTCCCTCTGTTTTTGGCAGAACGCCCTCGCCGTCGGCAACGACCGCGGGCAGGTGCCCTTGTACGATACCCGCACGGGGCAGTGCCATCGCGTGCTCACGGGCCATCTGGACGGTGTCACCCAGGTTCGCTTTGCGGGCAACCACGTCGTGACAGCCTCGAAAGACCACACTCTGAAGGTGTGGGATCTGCGTCTCGCCTCCGGGGGTCTCGCCAGCGGGTTTTCGTCAGCGTCTAGCGGATCCGGGGGCAGCAGCCGTGGCCCGCACGGCAGCGGCGCGGGCCCAGGCACGAGCACGCAGCGGCCATCGGGATCCGGAGCCGGGCCTGCCCCCGGTGCTGCTGGCACGTCTGGGATCACGACGCCCATGGCGGGCGGCGCGTCGCGCAGCCGAGCCGGATCCCACGCCGGTTCAGGGCTGCGCCACGGCGCGCCCGGCCGCAGTGGTGGCAGCAGCAATGCGCTGGTGATCGAGAACCTGACCTTTGCGCACCCCGTCAACGACTTTGCGCTCGATCCGTGGCGTCTTGCCGTGGCTGTGGACCACAAGGATCTGCAGGTGGTGCAGCGCGCATCGGGTCTGTTTGGCGCGCCGCTCAGCGGCCATACCAAGCCGGTGAGCCGTGTGAAGTGGGTGGGCGAGCGTCTCGTCTCGTGTGGCCTCGACCAGACCGTGAAGGTATGGCGGGTCTAGTCTCGTCCGCTGCCGTTGCGCGTCGCCTCGCGTCGCCTGTCGCCTGTCGTTGTGTGTTGTGCTTCCTCACGGAGAGCCGAGTCCCTGCATGGGTCAGCCAATAAATGACTTCCCACGAAGACGATGCGCACGCGCTCGGCGGCGCCCTGCCGCACGATGGCGGCACGGAATGCAACGTCCGTTCTGTTGCATCTCCAGGCACGTCTAGAAAAGGCCGTGCCAAACCCTTGATGATGTGAAAGGCGATGTTCGATCTGTTGTGACCACGGCCATCATGACTGTCACCGCGTCCGTTTTCTTATTTTTCTTTTTGACACCCCTCCATACCCCTGCATGTCACTTCACCCTTTTCTCTTTCGCCCTCCATCTCTCTCTCTATCTCTCTCTCTTTTGCATTTGACCTCCTGCTGCATTTCATAACTCGTTCTGCTTCACCCTTGGGTTCTCAGGCACGTTGCCGCGCGCGCTTCTGTTTCTGTCTCAGAAAGATGTGGTGATGGTTGTGATGGCAAGCATCGATTGAGCGCGGCCTTGAGGATGGTGATGGCGGGGACGCGGGGGCACAGGACGCGAGGGAAGAACTGAAACCCGATGCCTCCCTCGTATGACGACGGCCGACCCGCCCCCCCTCGGCGTGCCTATGCCTCCGGGCCTTGGGTGCGTCTGGCGATGGTTGGGGCTCGCCCATCGGTGTGGATCGGAGTGGATGCGTGGATGCGTGTGTATCGATGCGTGAGTGCGCCCATGACGATGACGGGAAGGCCCGTGTGAGCGTGTCGATCCATCTCCTCGTCCTTGGTCGCCCTCACCCGTCCTGCCTGCGCAGAGCCATCGCGGCCGCGTCTTCACTCTGCCCGCGCAATAGGAATTCCAATGAAAAAAAAAAAGAAAAAACGAACCAAAAAACGCCAACCCAAGATTGTGTTCGGCGCTGTGAAGCATTTTTGGGCCGCCGGGTTCTAGAGATCGGCGGGCGGGACGCCCGGGGCGGGATCAGCGGTCGGGCGATCCCGCGGAGGCGTCGTCCGCCCCGTCGTCCCAATGACGCGGCGCTGGGCGGCCCCGCTCGCGTGTTCGAGAAGCCCCAACCCCGAGGAGGCGTCCGCGCGTCGAGACGGCCGATCCCAGTCGCACCACGGTGCGTCGCAGGACGTCGCGTCGGCGCCGTCCGGCGGCGCCGGAGCCGGGGCCGCCCTCTCCGGGGCGGGGGGGGCGCCCTGGTCGGCGCGACGATGGCGGCCGTTCGCCTCGAGCACCGCGGATGCGGCTCGGGCGCCGGAGGCCAGGCGCCACCGTCGCCTCGCGCCAGAACGCCGCCGTCGCTGGGAGCGCCGGTCGTGGCCACGGATGGCGAGGACCGGAGCCCCGCGGGGGGCGGCCGGTCCCCCGGGCCCACGGCGCCGACGCGCGGAGAGCGCTGGCGCCCGAGAGAGGTGCGTCGCGGTGCGTCGGATCGCGAGCGCTGGAGCGCGTGCATGGACGCCGCCAAGAGCGCCGGCATGGACGCCGCCGCAGACGCCGCCGCGGGGTCGAGCTCCCCCCGGCCCGAGGGCCGCGGCCATCGGTGCTTCCCAGCAAGGGCTCGCCGCGGGGGGCGGGCCCGAGACGCCGGCGAGAACGGCGAGCGCCCGCGAGCGCGTTGCCGACCAGAGCGCGCGAGCGGCGCGCCGGCTCCGGCATGCATGGCCTCCGGCCCGATCCGGGACCGGAAGGGGTCCCAGCCGAATCTCGGCGGGAGCTCGGCGGGAGCTCCGAGGCGGCACCCGGCCGTTAAACCGGCTCCAGTCGACTCGTGCCTTGTCGGGCGAAGGCCAGGCGCGAGAGGACGCCGGCCGGGAGGTGCCGTACCGGCGGCGCCCTTGTGCGCACGGGATCAGCATCACGCACGCCCCCATGGTCCTTCCCCCGAGGCCGACGGGTCCCCGTCCACCCCTCGCCGCCGCCGCCGTCCTTCCAGACACGGACATTGTCGACGACGACGACGACGACGAAGACGACGACGTTGCAGCGGTCTGTCCCCCGGGCGTACCGCCAGGTACCTGGGTCTCTTGACGCTCGACGCCTCCGCACGCCTCCTGGGTGATTCCCCGTCGTTGCGCACGAAGACGCTCGACGCGCTCGGTGTCGTCGCCATCGTGGGCCATCGCTGTACGCGGTTGCTCCAACAGCGTCCGGGGTCAAACCGGCGACGGCGTCAACAGCGTCACGAGCGTCCAGATAGCGTCCAGATAGCGACGATAGCGACGGTCGTGACGATCGCGACGATCGCCACCACGACATTGACGACATCGGTGACGTGCCCCCCGAGCGGGGTGTGGTGGTCTCTGAAACCCACGCCATCCGCTTCGTGATCGTTGACCCTTCCGCCCGACCACCTGGGTTCCGCCCGGTGCCCGTGAGCCTTTTCTCTCCACGGCGCACGACATCGCCGTGGCTCCCGCTTTTTTTTTCTAGTCCTTCGCTGCTGTCGGGGCTGCGGCCACGGCCGCTGCTGTTTCCGTCGATCTTCCCATGGGCGCGTCGAGCGCTCTGTGTCACGGCGCCCCGTGTGTCGTGTGTCGGGCATTGCCTTGGAGGGCCTTGGAGCGCCTTCCATCCGCTCCGCTCCGCAACGCAGTGCAGTGCAGTGCACTGCAGTGCACTGCAGTGCACTGCACTGCGGGTGGTCGTCGCGACCGCGCGGTCCTGTCGCGGCTCTGGGCGCGGCCACGCCACCGGGGTCAGCTGCCCCGCGTGACGGCCGCCTCGCATCGCTGCCGACGCGGCCCGGCGCGGCGCGCGAGCCGACGGTCCCGACGGTTGTGACGCGCCGTCGGTCTCGCGGCATCCACGGGCGCCACGGGCGGCCTGCCGACGGGCCGGGGGGGGGGGCCTGCTGCCGCATCGCGAGGGCAAGCCCGCGCGTGCAGACGCGGCGCCGGCGTGGGCGTGCCGGTGGGCGGATGCGGCGGTGCGACGCTCGCCTCGGTGTGTGACGCGCCGTGCCGTGCCGTGCCGTGCCGAGGGACGCGTTGCTGATCCGCGCGCTTGGCTTGGCCGCCGCCGCCGCCGCCGCCGCCGCCCCCATCGGGTGCCGTCGAATCGGGTCGGTGGTTCGGGTCCCGTCGGTCGTCGGCACCGCCGCCATCGCGGCCGTCGTCGCCATTGCCCTGACGCGCGCCGTCGCTGCATGACGCGCGCCGCCGTTGGGTCCTCGGCCGCCGTCGCTCGGCGCGCCACCGGGTGCCGTCGTTGGCCTGGCGCGCTCAGGGCGCTGTCGCTGCCGACGTGGCCTCCGGGTCCCTGCGACGGCGACGGCGGCAGCGGCGGCAGCGGCGGCGGCGGCCACCGGACTCGCGGGGTCGCGCCGCGGCACGCCCGCATCGAGCCACCGGACACCGCGCCGTCGTGCGTCGTTGAGCCGAGCGTCGAGCGGCGGCGGGCGTCGGGGAGCCGAGTGACGCGTGAGGGCTCACGCCGCCGCGCCCGCGCCCGCGCCGTGGCCGGCCACACGCGCTCGCACCGGAGCCCCGAGGATCGCCGGGACCGGGCCGCGCCGGCGCTCGTCGCGACGGCGAAGGGCGTCATCCGCAGCATCCGCCGCATCCTGATCCGCCGCCGCCGCCGCAGTATCGTCAGCCTGACGTGGCCGCCCAGCCCGACGGCCAACGGCCAACGGCACACCCATCGACCCGTCGACCCATCGACCCGTCGACCCGTCGTCCCGTCGACCCGTCGACTTGTCGACCCGTCGACCCATCGACCCGCGGCGCGCGGCATTGAAGCTTTCACGCGTGGCCGTAGCCCGGCTCCCCGAGCACGTCGGCCGGCGTCGGACACCGCCACCGCCCGACCGAGCACGACCAACGGGGTGCACCAGCACCGCAGCCTCGCGTCTCGCTGGCGCCCTCCCGCGTCTTGCAGCCTCCTCGCGCGTCTTGCAGCCTCCTCACGCGTGGTCACGACATGACGATCCTTCCGCATGTCCTGACCTGCTTGACCCTTCCGCGCTTCTCGAGGCCTGACCGTGACTTCCCGCGCGACGTCGATCGCCACCGTCGCGCCCGCCTGACGCACCCCCTGACACCCTGACACTTCCCCCCCAAGCGATCACGTGCCTGCGTCGCTCGTCGTCGTGGCAAGACCTGGGACGCCGGGGCCTACTCACCCCCACACGCTCTCGCTCTCGCTCGCTCGCTCGCCTGGCCGGCCTCCGCTCACCCATCCTGCCGCTCGCGCGAGGCTCGACACGAACGCCCGTTCCCGGACGGGCGTGTCTACGCGATTCACCTGCCGCTGCCGTGCCTTCCCCTGCCTCGCTGGGATCCCTGGCCTCGCGGGTGGCGTGGCGATTCAACCGCGCGCTCCCTTTCGCTGCGAAACGCATCGTGCCGACGCCTGGCAACGTGACAGGGGCGTGGGATTAGGCGCTCCCGGATTCGGCGTTGCTGTCGCTTGGCGTGCGCCGTGTCTCTCGGTGCGCTGCAGCGTTCCGTCGACGCGGACCGAGACGGCGCGTCCCCCGACGCGGGCGCGTCTGCGCATCCCTGCGTCCTTGCCGGCTCGGGCCCATCCACCCCAGCGCATCTTCTCGGGCGGACAAGGCCCTGCGCACCCCGCGGCCCCACGCGAATGGCCGCCTGGTCGGTGGGTCCATGATCGCTTGACGTCTGCCATCGTCGCCTTTCTGAACGGGGCCCATCCTTCTCCGAAGGCGGCGCCTGCGGCCGCTGCTGCTACGCCCCCTCTTCCTGCTGCTGCTGCTGCTGCCCTGGACCCGACGTCTAACCGCAGTCGCCACCGTCATCATGTCACCCGCAAGCAAGACCACCGACAACGCGGCCACCGCCACGGCTGCGCCCCGGTCGGGCGCCGAGCCACCGGCGTCCTCCTCCGCCATCGCGATCCCCTCCGCCCCTGGCGCCGGTCTCACCGTGCCGTCGTCCTTTGCGACCGTCACGGCCGCCGGCGCCACCTTCGCGTCGAAGCCGTTCTCTTTTGCGCGAGACCTGGACTTCGAGGCCGAGTTCGAGGCCGGCCCCGCGGCCACCGCCACGGCCGACGGCAGCCCCACGTCCGGTGGCGGCCGCGCGGGCCGGTTCGGCGGCGACGGCGGCGTCTCCGACAGCGACAGCGACCACTCGGTCTTCGCGGACGAGTATGACGACGACGACGACGACGAGCATGATATCGACGATGACAACCTGGATGGTCTGATGATCGAGGAGGTCGACGACGACGACGTCGACGACGACGCGGACGAGCGGACGATGGCAGCCTACGGTGCCTTGACCACCGACGCGGACGCTCATGCGAAGCACGGCGCCCTCGACGGGTCCGACGCGCCGGCGTCCCATCGCCACGGCACGCTGTGGCCGTCCAGCGACGAAGGGCTCGAGACCGATGTGCGGACGCTGCACCCGGCCTCAGTCACGACGACGCCGTCGCCGCCGCCGCCGCCGCCGCCGCCGCCGTCGCACCGCACGCCGCATGCAGCCGCGCGCGAGTCCCTCGGAGCGAACGATGCTGCCACGTCCTCCACGACCGCCTCCGCGTCGCGCCATCCGCGCCACGCCGCCAACTCGCGCGTTGTCTCGAAGCGCTACGACACGACCCCGCCCATCGTCAACGCGGCGGCCGCCGTGCCCCGCCGCGACCCTCTGGCCCAGATCGGCCGCCTGCTCGACGGCGGCCGCCTCCGCCTCACCAAGATGCTCGGGTCCGGCGCCTTCGCCGTCGTCTATCTCGCCGAAGAAACGGCCGCGCCGCACCGCAAGCTCGCCGTCAAGTGCTTGCCCAAGCCGACAGTCTCGGCGTCCCGCGCCGCCGCGGCGACGACGACGACCGCCGCAACCGCCGCCGCCGCCGCCGCCGCATCGACGAAGGGCGCCACGGCGACGACGGCCAGCACGGAGGCCGCCGCCCTGCTCCAGTTCCAGCGCCGCGAGGCCGTGCTCCTGCAGCGCCTGTGTCCGCAGCCCAACATCACGCATCTCTACCGCACCCTGACGACGCGCGACGCCATGTTCCTGATTCTGGAGTGGTGCGACGCCGACCTCTTCGATGTCATTGTGAAGGGCGAGTGCGGCCGCGCCTCCTCGCACAACTGGTGCTTTGCCGGCCTCGAGGGGCCCCGGGCGCCGTCCACCGCGCTGGTGACCACCACCAACAGCAACAGCAGCAATGGTGCTGGTGAGGCCATGACGACCACCGTCGCCCATCTGCACCACGTGCTCACCCACGGCAGCGGCGCCCACGGCGGCGCCAACCCGAGTAGCACCACCACGGCTGTCGCGACCGCCGCGACCGCCCCCCCGTGCTGCGATGCGCCCTTCATGGCCTCGGGCTCCAGCACGCCGTTGTTGTACGCGCCCGACCACGCGGCGCGCACCGTCTTTCTGCAACTCATCGACGCGGTCCTGCACTGCCATAAGCACGGCATCTTCCACCGCGACCTCAAGCCCGAAAACGTGCTGGTCAAGTACACGCCGCTGACGGTCCGCGAGATGCGGGCCCGCCGCGCGTATGTGCTGAAGGTGGTTCAAGGCGAAGCCCACGGCGCCGGTCACGGCCACGGCGCCACCGCCGAGACCGACGCCCTCTCCGCGGCGGGCGGTCTTGGGGGCAGCAATGGTCCCGGCACCGGCGGCACCGGCGGCACCGGCGGCACCGGCGGCACCGGCGGGGTCGTCGCGGCCACGACGCCCCACCACCACGGCCTCGACAATCACGGCCAGGCCGATCTGCGGGACCCGCTCGATCACGGATCGGGTCCCCTCACCGTCGATTCGGCCCTTTTCCCGCCGCCCGTCCTCTCGTGCAGCGACGACGACGACGACGACGACGACGACGATGCCGTTGCATCCTCGAGGTCCTCCTCGTCCTCGTCCTCCTCGTCGAGCGCTGTGACGCCCGTCTCGCCCTCGCTGGCGGGTGCGAAGCACGGCGTCGATCGCCATGCCGCCCTGCGCCGCTCCAGCTCGGTGCTCCGCGGGACCCCGGCGACGACGATGGCGGCGGCCAGCGCCCTCGGCACCGCAGGCACGACCGCCCACGGGCCGGCATCGGCCGCTGCCGCCGCGATGGCGTCCTCCGCCACCGCCACCACGACCGCGCCGACGGCCACGCCCGCCGCTCACCACTCGACCCACCACTCCGGCAACAGCGGCGACGTGCTCGCGGCGTCGGACGCCGTGACGGCGCGCGCGCTCGCCGAACTTCTGCCAGACGACCTGCCGTCGCTGCCGCCGGTGCGCGTCGCCGTCAAACTCTCGGACTTCGGCTTGGCCACGCAGGCGAAGCGCTGCAAAGACTTTGGGTGTGGCTCGCGCCACTACATGGCGCCCGAGGCGCTCGCGGACGGCGCCGCCGCCACCGCGGGCGGCCATTACCACCCGGCCGCCGCCGACGTCTGGTCGCTGGGTGTCATTCTGATCAACATCCTGACCGGCAAGAACCTGTGGTTGTCGCCGGATCCCTCGGACCCGCACTTCGCGGCGTGGGCCGCCACCGGTAGTTTAAGCCACTTGCACGAGCAGTTCGGCTTCTCCTACGACCTCGTCAACCTGCTCGAAGGCTGCTTCTGCCTGCGCCCCGAGAAGCGCGTCACCCTACGCGAACTCCGCAAAGCCGTCCGCACGATGCCGAGTCTCTGGGCCGACGACGACGCGTCCGACTTCGCCGACGAGGCCCTCGCCGACAACGGGCTCGCCACCGGCTTCGAGGTCGCTTTCCCTTCGGAAACGGAGCGACCCATTCCGCCGGCCCACGATGTCGCCGAGCTGGCCTGGCAAGCGAAGAACGCCGCCGCCGCCGCCGCCGCAGCAGCAGCAGCATCGGCGGCCGCGACGGCGACCGTGCCCGCTCCGGCCCGCACGCCTTCGCTGCGCGGTATGGACCGGACCGGCAAGGTCGCCGCCGCCGCCGCTGTGGTGTCGCCGTCCGTGGTGTCGCCGTCTGTGCCGTCGCCGGCGCCGACATCGACGCCGACGCCGCCGCCCATGCTCATCCATCCGGCACTCCCCTCCCACTCGACGCGCTCGTCCCAGGGCCTTGTCGTGAGCCAGCTTGCCACGGTGCTCACCGGTCAGAAGAACGCCTACGTCTCCTCGGGTCTCAACCCCCACGCGTCCCGCCGGCCCTCGGCTGCATTAGTAACGTCCGACACTATGGCGGTGTCGGAGCCCGCGACGGGGACCGTGACGGGTACCGTGAATGGGCCCCAGACTGTCGCCATCGCCCCGCCGAGCGGCTTCTCGCTGGAGGCCTCTTATCTATCGACGCCGCGGTCGCAGCCCGTGTCCGCCATCGCCGCGTCCCTCGCGGCTTTGGCGGTCGCGACGTCGTCGCCGCTGGCGCCGCTGTCGACCGAACCCGTGGAATCGGCGACGGCTGCGGCGACGATGGAGGACGTCAGTGATGCGGTCGCCTCGGCCTCCGTCTCGGCAAACGTCGCGATGCCAGTGCCTATGAGGACGCCCGACTCCCACGGCCTCTCCTTCCACACGCCGTACCCGTATGCGCCTCCGCTCGCCCACCACTTCGATGCGGCCGCCGCCTCGGCGCCGCTCTCCCCGGGCACCGCCGCCGATGGCCGTGGCATCTCCCCGTCCTTTCTTGGCCACTCAATGCCCTTAGGCGGCTCGAGCTTCGTCCACCCGTACGCCCCCGCCTTCCCCCTCGGCGCCCCGGCGCTTCCGGGCCCCGCGATGCCCTCCCGGGCCGACACCGCCGCCGCCGATGACGGCGTTGTGCACCCGCTCCACGGCGCCTTCGCCGATGCCTGCGGCCCGTCGGCTCCCCACCACGGTCACGCGATGGTGTTTGGTCCGCTGGACGGCCACGATGGCGCTGACGGGATGGATGTGCCGCACTTGAATGACGCTGGCCCCTCGCCCGTCTTCCATCTCAACATGGAGGCCGAGTGCTTTGTGCCTGCTGCGGCCCGCGGCGCCGACCACGGCACCGGGGACGCGACGATTACGCCGCCGACAGCCGTGCCGATGCCCTTATCGATGCCGATGTCAATGCCAGTGCCAACGGCGATGCTGCCCGTAGTGCCACCCGTCATGCCGCCGGCGTCCTTGTCAGCGCCATCCTTCGTGGCCAAAGCCGCCGCTCTTTCTCCGCCGCGGCCGTCGTCCTATGGCGGCAGCCACCATCGCGGTGGCCACCGGCGCCACGGCCATGGTCATCGTGGCCGATCCCATGCGCCGTCCCGCCACATTCCCAACCACCCCAGCGGGGCCGCGGGCGCTGGCGGTGCCGACGCCGTGGCCGTCTTTACCCCGCCGCCCGCGTCGGATCGGCCCGATCGGCCGAATCGGCACGGCGGCGGCCACCACCACCGTGGCCACGGGCACGGGTATGGCTTCGGCCCGGCCGCGCACCAGCCGCCGGTGAACATGGGCCTGCATCCGACGCGGCTCTCGGGGTTTGGTCACGGCTTTCGCCACGGGCCCCAGCGACCCAGCGGCTTCGGGATCTGACTCGCGGTGACGCCGGCGTCTACGACAACGGCCCCGTCGACGGCGCCGACCATGTCGTCTGAGATGGCTGAGCCTGTTCTGGACGCCGAGACCGGTACGACGCACGCGCCAGGGCGAGCATGATCGGTCGCCTGAAGACGATCTAGGTCCCGCACCTATGCCCGGCACGGCCTCGTCGATGGCGCGCCGCCAAGCCGCCATGGGTATGTCGCCTGCTGGTTGCGTCTTCGTTGCTCGTTCGTCGGTGTTGCTCCACCCTTTCTCTTGTTGTTTCTTTTCTTTTTTTTTTGCTCAATTTTTTTTTCTCTTCTGCATCGGCTCTCCTTTCTCGTCCTTTTGGGTTTCTCTTTTTGTTCAAGATTTTCTTCCTGCATGTTTTCAGCATTTTCCCGTTTTGATTGGTTGAGAGCGCGTGGCGTATGGAGGATCCGTAGGGATGGAAGGGATCAGGCCATCCGGGGATAGACCTGCCGGTTGCCGTCGTCATCGATGTTGCGGACAGCAAGCATGCAACGAGCGATGACGCGGTCGGGTCCCTGTGCAGCGCATTACACCGCACCGCCCCGCACCGCATCACATCACGTCGCTTCATCGGGCGGGTCTTGGTACGCGGCTGAGAGTGGACCCGTCTTGCGGCCGGGACAGCGTCGCTGGGACGTGGACGTGCCCCAAGCCGAAGCCGAAGCCGGAGCCGGAGCCGAAGCCGAAGCCGAAGCCGAAGCCGAAGCCGAAGCCCCGCGCGGCGCCGCACACGCGACGCGCGCATGCACCCCTGCGCCCGACGCGCTGCGCCAGCATGTCCGCATGCGCGTCGCGTGAGATCCATCCCCCGTGCGCCTCCGCGTCGCCAGTCCGTCACGATACGGGGGCGTGTCGACGGTCGTGCTCGTGGGGTCTGTCGTAGGACGGCGCCGGGAGAAGCGAGGCGGGCGCGGCATGCGGGACGCCGCCCATGCGCCATTCGCAGGAGCAGGAAGGCGCGTGGTCTGCCCCCTCTGCCCCCCAACAACGCGTCTGAAAAAAAAAAAAAATGGAGAAGGCGACGGCGGCAACGGAAGCGATGCGCGAGGCGACGCGCAGCGCGTGTGAACGGCGCGACGCGGGATGGGCGAGGACAACGAAGCATCCTGGTCCCCAAGGGCCCGAAGCGCGAACCAGCAGGCAGGCAGACGCATCGCATCACATCACATCACATCGCATCGCATCGCATCGCATTGCATCGCATCACGTCGCGTCGCCTGAAGCCATGAGACGAGTTGTTGTATCTTTGGTGAGGCGGTGGGGCGGAAGGCGGGCATGGCTTTGGAGCCGCATCAGGCTGGAATACCTCCCGCCCACTCTCTGTGACGTCTCAGGATCCAGACCCGCTTCCACCACATGCCCGAGCACATGAACACGCACATGAACGGCGTCTCCAACAACGGGAACGGCGCATGCGGGCGGGCCTGAGGCATGGCGCAGGGCGCGTGACGTCGGCCGATGCGATGTGCACAACGACCGAGCACGCTTCAGGCAGACGAAATCGAGAAGACGTCGATGCTGCCATGACCATTAACATCCCTCGTTTTTTGTTTCTCATGTTGGTTCATTTCTCAGGGACCTCTCAGTATACGTGATGCTGGTTGATGCTGATTGATGCTGGCATGGGAGGCGACGAGTGTGCGCGACCCCATCCCTTCAGCTTCAAGTCTGCTTGACACGCTGCTGCGAGAAGGCCAGAACCCCTCGCCTCGTTCGCCGCCACCTCGCCACATGGACAGTCTTATCGCTTTCACTCTTTTGTTTTTTCTTTTTTCACTCAGGGATCGACGGGCGTGCAACGACCCCCTGACTTTCCAGGACATTGTGTGACTTGAAGCCGCATCATCACCACTGGCCCGTGCGACTGTACCCCTGTGCCTTAGCCAGCACTCACGCTCGAGCACCGCCTGAACGCCACATTGCCAGAAGAGGCGCATACGATACCGGCTCATTCTCTCCGCTTTCTTCCGTTTCGTCCGTTATTTTATTGTTTCCACTTGAATGGAACACGCGAGTCTCGTTCGCCTTTTCACACCGTTTTCACTTGTCCTGGGCAAGACCACTCTTCCTAGCCCACTTGAAGCCAGCTTGTCAAGACCTTGCATCGCTCTTGACAACGCGGCCCTCTCGCCCTGACATTGACGGCTGAACATTGCGTCGTGTCGTAGTTCTTTCCGTGTGTGTGTGTGTGTTGGTCGCTCCGTGGCCCCATCGCTTCATGCCAGCCGCCCAACGTGGCTTCGTCGCCTTCGCCGATTGACCGCCGCCCCGCGACATCTCTTCCCGCCGGCGTCCGCCCGCCTTGCCCCTGCTCCGGCGCTGTTCTCACTCCGGCTGAACCGCATCGTGAGGTCCCGTCTCCTGGCCCGCTTGTTGTCGACGGCCGCGCTGCTCCGCACCATCGCTCCCGTCATACTCAGCAACGGCCAGCTTGTTCAGTCTGTTGGCCTTGCAGCCGCTCGTTCCCTCGCGCATCCTTATTACGCCGAGAAATTCGTTTTGCATTGCGGCGGCATCGTGTCCATGGTGGAGGATCCTTCCCCTTCTGCTTGATCTTGCAGGCCGGGATCAGAGCCATCCCGGGCGCGGTCATCCTGCACGCCCAGCCGCCATACCGCCCGTCCTGCATTGGCCGCCGTCGCCGTCCACGGCTTTCACCGACGTCGGACTCGACACTTCTGCGCACCCGTCGCGTCCCTTTGACCCATCCGGTTTCCCCCATCATCGCATCTGACGCGGACGGGCCGCGATGGAGGGCCAAACCTACCTCTTCTACTGCGTCGGCGTCGGCCTGCTGTCGGCGTTCCAGTTCGGGTACACGACGGCGGTCGTTAATGCGCCCGAGCAGGCGATGACGAACTGCGCGCTCGGCTCGGTCTGGGTCAACCCGATGGCGCGACTGCCCACGTGCTTTGCCATGGACGACTGGTCCTGGGGCGCATTCGTCTCGGGCTTCCTCTTTGCAGGCATCGTCGGCGGCCTCGCGGGCGGCCACCTCGCGGCTCGCTTCGGCCGCCGCCGAATCCTGCTGTTTAGCAACATCCCCAACATCATTGGCGCGCTGCTCATTGGCCTGGCGCCTTCCATTGGCTCCCTCATCGCAGGCCGCGTTTTCCAAGGCTTGGGCATGGGCGTCGGCACTGTCGTGCTGCCGCTGTACATTGCGGAGCTCGCCCCGACACACCTCCGCGGCACACTCGGGTCGTGCAACCAGCTCATTATCATGCTAGGCGTCCTCGTGTCCCAAGCCTTCGGCATCGCCTGGAGCGTGCCCCATCGCTGGCGATGGCTCTTTCTGTATCAGGCGCTGCCCGGGCTCGTTCAGCTCGCCCTGCTCCCGTCCACCGTCGAGTCGCCGCGCTGGCTGGCCAGCAACGGGTTTATCAATGAAGCTCGTATTGCGACGCAGCGTCTCCGCGGTCCTGGCGTTGATGTCGACGAAGAGCTGTTTGGCGTAAGCTCGCGTGTGGATAGCCACCACCACCACCACCACAACGACGTTGTGGCGACTGAGGGCGCCGCTGCCACTGCAACAACAACAACGGCGGCGGCGGCGGCCGCCTCGCCGCGCGAGAGCTGGAACGACGACTACGGTGATCAGGTGCCGCTTGTGCCCGGCTCGCCCGTGTCGACGACGCCCATGATCGTGCCTCAACACGCGTCGCTCCCGCGGCCTGCCAATCAGGACGAAGTGCCGGTCACACTGCAGCAAGTCTTTGCGCGCCCTAACCTGTGCCGGCCTGTTGTGTATGCATTCATTCTGCAGCTAGCGCAGCAGGGATCCGGCATCAATGCGGCGATCTTCTTTTCGACGCGCATCTTTTCGTCTAAATTTACGGCGGAGACTGCCGTCAAGCTGTCGCTGCTGACGTCCGTGGTCAACGTGGTCATGACGATCGTGACCCTGCCGCTTATTGAGAAGCAGGGCCGCCGCACGCTGCTGCTTGCGTCGTCCATCGGGATGGGCATGTGCTCGTTGATGCTCGCGGTCTCGTCGTTCGGCGGATTCGACTCGGCGGCATTGATGGTGTTCACGCTGATGACATTCACGGGCTCCTACGGGCTGGGCCTCGGATCGATTCCCTGGCTCATTTTCCCGGAGATCGTTCCGGCGCGCGCGACTGCCGCTGCCTCGGGGCTCTGCACCGCGATCAACTGGGCCGGCGCGGCGCTCGTGGGGCTCGTGCTGCCGTCGGCGATCGGCGCCGTGGGCTACAACATCTTCTTCTTCTTTGCCGCGTGCATGGGCGCCATGATCGTTTTTGTCCTGCGCGTCCTCCCAGAGACCAAGGGCCGCACGCCCGAGGAGCTCCAGGCGACCGTCTTCAACATCCGCTAGTCGGCTCGATACTAATGCTCATGGCCCGCATGTCTCCTACGCTTTCTCTCTCCTGTCTTTCTCAGCTTCTCAGGGTGGCCTTGTACAGCTGGTACTGCGCTTTTCAGTATGACACCCTTTGTAGCCAGTGGTCTGCTTGTTGCTGATCCGGTCCGATTGGTCAAGCCTCGTAAGCACACTCTTCTGAAAAAAATATTCATGGCGTTCTGGGAAGGCGTGGCGAGCATGGCGCTCAGTCAAAGCCACCGTCCAGCGCCGCGTGGCGTGGGCAAGGCGGTGTGGCGTCGAGCCGCGGTGCCCGCATCCGACTCCCGCTCAGGCCCTCCCCGCCCCCGGTCCGAAAGGGCACGGGACGGACGGGACGGCGGCCATTGTCTCTTGCACACCCGCATGGTCCCAAGCACCCCTTCGCGGCTCAGACCGAGGCGCGTGTATCAGCATGGCGTTCATGCGCGCGTTAGCCGCGCACGTGGACGATGGCGGGGCAACGTCATGAGCGACGTGCCGTGGGGCAGGGATGCGCAAGGTAGTGCTTGAAAGCACAGTTCTCCACGGCGAGAGGGTCAACGGGCGTACAACATCGCTCTCCCCGGCATCTGCAGTCGGGCGAGTAGGATCATCGGTCAACTCCCTTATCCCTTCCCTGGCGCTTGTCCTCGACACAGCATCTGATACCGATCCGCCAAAAAAAGGATCACGTGCCCGTCGCTCTTTCTCTCTCCGTTTGCTCCTGAATCAACCGCATCACGCCGACCGCGCTCGCCGGATATCTGTGACAGCTAACTCCGACGCGGCAGACCTTCTGCGAGCCGGGCCTCTTTCGGAGCTGCTTTCGTTCCCACGCGACGCGATCCTCGTGTGGATACTGACACGTTATCACTGCGATCTGTCCTGCGTCACGATCCGCCACTGACCTTCCGTTTCCGTCGACGTTCTGTGACGTTCTTCCTGGGCAGTGACTTCCTCTCCGACTCCGAGCCACGACTGGGGCGGGTGAGTGAACCCAGCATGGATGCGGCGGCGTCACCGCGCCGGCCGCCCATGGCCGCCGCTCATGGCCATGGCCACGGCCACGGGGGCGCATCCATGACAGCGACGGCGGCGGCCGAAGCCGAAGCCGCTGCAATGGGCCTCGGCCCCTTAGCGCCCGGCGTGCCCGTCGCCCTCGAGCAAGTCCAACTCGCACTGCAGGTCATGTACACGCCGCGCCAAGTACCCGCGCGCATCACGATCGCGAATGTATGGCTCCAGGACTTCCAGAAGCTGCCCGACGCGTGGCGCATCGCCACGGAGCAGCTGCGCGACCCCACCCTGGCGAGGCCCGCGCGCCTCTTCTTTGCCCAGACGCTGCGCCAGAAAACGCGCCACGACGTGCTCGACTTGCCGGATCACGCGTCCCGCGCGGCGCTGCGGGAGAGCCTGTGCGCGAGCGTCGCGCTGCCCGCGATTGCGGGCGATGTCCTCGTGCGGCTTCAGCTGTGCCTGGCGTTGGCGGACCTTGCGCTACAGGGCGAGTGGGAGCGACCGGTGCCCGACATGTTGGCTCGGTTCAGTCCGCCGGGCACGCCTGCGCCGCCCGCCCATACGCGTGTTCTGATCGACTTTCTGCGCGTACTGCCCGAAGAGCTGAACGGCGGACGGCTCCAGCTCGACCGCCGTCAGATGATCGACCTTGCGGAGCGCGTGCTGCGCAGCGCTGCCGACGAGACGCTACAGTTCCTGTTGGGCGTGCTGGAGGCCGGCGTCCATGCCGGCGACGAGGACCTCCAGGCGGAGGTCTTGACCACTATCGAGAGCTGGTTGCGGGACGGCGACCTGGACGCGGTCAAAATCAGCGACACCCCCATCACCCAGTATCTCATCCACTGCCTGCAGCCCGAGCACCCGGTGATGCCGAACGCCTTCCAGGCCGCGGCCGAGCTCGTCACGGCGCTGACGCGCGTCCGCCCCGATACGCCCTTTTTCCAGCAGATCCTCGGGCATCTGCCGACCATGACGGCCACCTTGACCGCCATGACTCACGACCCCGTCAACGACGGCGGGAAGGACGCCGAGTTCGCGCGGGGTGCCTGCAACCTCGTTGGCGCCGTCGTCGGGTGCTGGCTCGACCTCATTCTCGACGCCGACCTCGGCGCCCTCGTCCACATCGTCAACGTCCTGCTCGCTTGTACGGACGACCCGGACCTCGCGCTCGTGCAGTATACTTTTGACGCCTGGTTCACGCTGACGAGCCGCTTGTTGGACTTCCCAAACCCGGCTCCGCTTGAGCTCTGTAAGCCCGCCTACCTGCGCCTCGTCGACATCGTAATTCGCCTGCTGCGATATCCGGAGCCTCGCGCTGACCCGACCGGCCGGCCGACGACCCCCGGTGAGGCCCTCGCGGGTCCGCTGTCGAATCACTTCGCCGACGCCGCGCTGTTTGGCTCGGCGCAGGACCACGATGACTTTAAGGAGTTTCGGTATGCGATCGGCGATTTGCTCAAAGACTGCGTTCTAATTCTCGGCGAGGAAGTCGCGCTCAGCATTCCGGCTGCGATGGTCCGGCCCTACTGTGACGGCGACGCGCTTCAAGCCGCCACGGCCGCCGGCACACCGGGACTCGAAGTGCCCTCCGCCGTCGCTGCTGCAACACCCACCGCTACGACGCCGGTGACACCGGCGGGGCTTCCCCCCCACGTGTCGTGGCAGGCCCTCGAGGCACCGATGTTCGCGCTGCGCGCGATGGGCAAAGAAGTCAGTCCGCGTTGCGAGATCTTATCACAGATCATCGCTTCGCTGCCCGCGTTGCCGCGGCATCCGAAGATCCTGTACGCCGCCATCCTCGTCATCGGACGCTACTCGGACTGGACCGCTGCGCACCCCGAGTTTCTGCCGAGCCAGCTTGAGTTTGTCATTTCGCATGGGTTCAACGATACCGTCAGTATGGCCGCGGCCGCGCAGACGCTGAAGTATATCTGTGAAAGCTGCGGTCATCATATGGTCCGCTTCCTGCGCGAGCTGCACCAGTTCTACCTCCAAATCCTCTCGAGGGGCAACCAAGCCGTTTCGGAAGAAGACAAGCTCCAGGTCACCGAAGCGCTGGCTCACGTGATTGCGGCGCTCAGCTTAATTGAGAGTGGGCATACCTATCTACAGTTCGCGCAAGCGATCGGGGAGCAGCTGGCGTCCAAGCTGGCCGAGGCGCAGCAGCACCAGACCACGAGCGCGGGCATGTCAGCCGATGCGCTGAACGCATCGCCCATCGTGCAGGATTCCAAAACGCTGATGCGTCAATTCGCGTGTTTGACCGAATATGTGCGCCCACACCGCTTTGTCGCTGCGCTGCAGGGCCACACGGACCCGCAGGGCCACGGCGCAGGCTTTAATTCTGGCTCCCAGATGGACGCCCTGATGGACGTCAATCGGCGCGTCCAGGGGTTGCTCCAGACGTTCTGGCAGGTCACAAACGCATTTCTCGACGTCTGGCCGCAGCATCACCTGCTTGGCGAAACGATTGGGCGGCTCTTCCGCGGTCTCTTTGCCGGCTGCCACGCTGCCAACCACCTGCGCCCGCTGTACCCGACGCTGTACCACACGATTGGCACGCGCTTCGATGCGTCGCGGGACGCCTCCTGGCTTTGGATCTTTGAGCAGAGCATCAAGCGCATCGGCCGCACGCCGCGGGACGTCGTTGCCGTCGAAGCCGCGACTGTCAGCGACGCCCAGAACCAGATGCGCAGCCTCTATCGCGACAACCGCGACGGCATGATCATCCTGCCCGACCCCGAGTTGGAGACCCTGATCGGTGAGCTGCATCACCGCGTGTCCCAGGCCACGTTCGTCGCCATGCAAGCTACGTCACTCCAGCATGATCCGGACCTCGTCGATGACTTTTTCGGTCTGCAGACAGAACTGCTGAAGCGCGTTCCGCACGTCATTCACGCGAGCGGCACTAACTACATGGCCCTTCTGGGGCCCGCGGCCGCCTGTCTCGAAGTTGAGCACCTGCGCGCCCTCGAGACCGTGCTGACATTCCTGCGCGAACTCGTCTGCGCCGCGTCCGAAACAGCGCGCGATAGCGACCTGACGTTGCGCCACGTGCTGCAGACCCACTGTGGTACGCTGCTCACGCAGCTCTACCGCGGGATGCTGTTCGCGTTCCCCTTGGACAGCGCTCTGTTTGGCGACGTCGGCGTCCTGATCCGCGACGTCTGCGCGCACGTGCTCCCACCGGAGGGCGTTGCGGATGCGCTGCTCGGCGCGCTGGACGCCGCCGGGATCAGCGAGGCCCAGTGCCCGACTGCGCTGCGCCACCAGCACGTCGCTGCCCTCACCCGGGCCCTCGGCCAGTCCTCGCGCTACCTCGGCACGGCCTTCCTCGAATTTGCGACCCAGTTTCGTCGGCGGAACCTGAGCCGCAAGAACTAGCTAGCCCGCGGTCGAAACCCATCTTGTTTTGTGTGATTTTATATCTTGAGAGATGGATATGCGTCGAGAGCGACTCAACGTCGGAAGCCTCAGCATGGATAGAGGGGCGGATGGCGAGGATCGTCAAGGGGTTGAAGCGCCACACCCATGTAGACTAGGCAAGGCAAGGAGGGATCCCATGGGCGCCTGCCTTTATGGAACGGGGCATCGCGGGGGCCCCTGAAGCGGCGCACCGCGACGCCGGTTGGCGCGCCTGATGCGTGGCCCTCAACTCCGCCGTGCATATTACGGAACGAGACACGTGAGCATGCGGCACCAGGGACGCCGCCGCCCTCGAATAAAGAGAGAAGGTGACGTGGCACGACGTGAAGGTCAGGATGTGGAGTCCGCGCGTGGTGGTCTGACCCCGCTCTCTCCGGCATCGCCACGCCATTCCGCTTCGAGCTCGCTTCGCAACCCATCTACTGTGATCCGACATTCCCTCGATCGCCTTTGTCTCTGCCGCCGCCATGTCGGTGATCGTCGTCCTCGACAACCGCGAAGAGGTAGGTCATCCTCATTGAATCGACTGTGATGGATGCAAGGAGCAATCGCACCCGACGTTGGTCCGTCTCATCAATCGGGTATGAACGCGGCTCAAATGTCATACCGATGCCGCACCGTTGGGGATTCGTGCCGATGCATCGACCTCATTTACGCGACGGATCGAATTCTATTCAAGAACGACGATGAACTCATGCCGCTGTTTGTCTCCGCTCTGATGCGGTTCATGTGTTTCCATGCGGTGTGTGCATATGGGCATCATGCACCCATGACATGATACAATGATCCACTTTCTCTTCCAGGAAGCGATACTGCAACGCCTCAAGAAAGAGGCCCGCAAGGAATGTGATTCCTTTATCCGAGGTAGGTCCCCATTCTTGGTTTCTTCGGTGCATCAACCATGGCCAGAACGCGATCTCACCTCTTGATCTTGATTCACTGAGATGCTCTGATATGCGCCGAAACGGCGTATCCATTCCACGCACACGAAACAATGGCCCCTCGGCGCATTTAGCCTTCGCGGACTGCTCGCGGTACCGCAGTCTGTCACTGTACGCGGGCGCATGCTCGGAAGCTGCGCAGGCTATGAATCAGTGCCTCGCGTTCGATCGCCGTGGCGACCGCCACGACCAGCTTCGACGCGAGTACACGGCCGAGAAAAAAAAGTGGCTCGATGCCCACCGCCACGAACCCCGTGTGCCCATGCCCACAATGCCTGGATTCTGCTTCACGACGCCGTCGGGGGGGCTAGGCGCTATGGGACCCCGCCGGGCCGACGACTAAACCACGTGTTCCTCACTAGTCCGACGCCCCGAGGACGGCCACGCGGTCATCTGCAGCGGCGTCTCAGTCCTTTTAATTTATTCTCCATCATCGTCATGGCATATTATCATCATGCGTCACCCGCGGCTCCCGCAAGAGCGAAGTTTGCTTTGATCATGACCACGCTGTAGACGGGGGCCAGCAAGTCCTCGTTGTTCGCGAGTTCAGGGACAAACCAGCTCACGTACGTTATACCAGAAGGAGCCGGCCCAGATATGCCGGAGCGGTTGGATCCCGTGATCCAGCGGGACATCGGAAGCCGCCATGCGGAAGGCATCGAACTGTGCTTGTGCCCGCTGGATGCACGGATGGGGCGAGGCCGCATCCGCATCCACATCCGCGTCCGCAATCGCAATCGCATCCGCGGCGATGACGTCACTTGGCGCGGAGGTGGGCGACGGCGTCGACCGACTTTGCAAGCCGGCGCCTGTCGTGTCGGAGCGTCGTTTCCGCAGCTGCTTCGCGGAAGACGACGCGGATGCCGCCGTGGCAGTGGCTGCATCGAGGGCTTTGCGCGCCTTGGCCCCGGCAGCCGTTTTTGGCTTGCGATTTGCTGCATCTGTCGAAGACGATGTGGTCACGCTGGCGCGTGATACGCTCGCGCCGGTTGATGTGGAGGCAGAGGATGCGGGAAGCTGATAGCTCTGGTTGTAGTTCCACAGGCTGCGTGGGATACTGGTCAAATAGCCGTCGGTAATATCGGCCTGAAGGTCCTCCCATTTGAATTTCTCGTTGGCCGTGAAGCCGTGGAGAATCATATTGAGATTGTAGAGGGCGAACACGAGCACAATCACGCCGCAGATGGCGGCAAAGATCGTGACACTAGACAGGAGCACGTCACGGCTGATGATAAAAAGCCAGGCCTCGCTCCAGGTCAGTGACCGCCTGAGACCTGTCAGCTTGTCGATCGTGCGGAGATCGTGCACCCGGAAGAGGGACCAGTCCATGCGCAGGATCTTGGAGCCGAGCCAGGCACCATAGAAACACATTGTGGTGACGGCGAGCAGAAATGCAATGAACCAACGGTGGTTGGCGTAGCCTACACAGTTGTTAATCCACGCGCAGTGGTGGTCACAGCGGCTGATGCAGACATTGCAGATACTGCAATGCTTCGACCGCGCGGGCTTCACGATGCCGCACGTCCGGCACACCGTCGGCTTGAAGATGAGGTAGTCGTAGTCATACCGCTGGACATGCTGCGCCACGTTCTCGGGCGTCACGATGCCAGGCGAGACGGTGCAGGCGAGATAGAAGGTGCCGAGGCATGTGCCCACCGCAGCAGGAATTAGAAGATGGTGAATCGCACCAGCCGACGCGTTCGGAATGCGATGCCACGTCTCCATCGTAAACACGCCAGCGCCACCCGCCACGAGAATTAGGAAAAATATCTGCACCAGCGGGTGGCGGCCGTTGACGAGGAAATCGGCGGCCGTGTGGCACGCGTCGGCATTGCGGCGGCCAATGATGCAAATGATGCCGGCGCCCACAGCCTCAGGTAATGTTTTGGTCAGCATTACGTGCAGAAGCCCGATCGGCGTGCGGGAAAAGGCCTTGTTGGCCCCGAACAGCAGCGTTACAAGCAGCAGCGCTACGCTGCCGATCGGCAGCATCAACTGCACCAGCATGCCAGTCATGGCGTCGCCGTGGGAACAATGCAGACGGCGCGAGACAAAAACCTTTCCGTCGGCGAGGGAACGATCTTACAAATGCGGAAGGCAGGTATGGCGAGTCAATGGGTATGACGCGACAGCGATCTTGTCGAACATGCTCGTTGCACAAGCATCTGTCTTTATGATGATGGGTCGCGCCAGATGTCAACGAGGTGTTCTGACCATTTCGCCCCGCATGCGCTGACGTCCAGGAAGCTTATCCAATTGGGGCGGAGCACACGGGTTGACGTCGTTTGGCGCCGCGAAGAGGCCCCGCGAGGACCCGTTGCTACCGTGAACGGCTGAGCACGGTCACCCCTTCGGCCGGAAAGACATCCGACCATTGCCCCATCATGGTCCCACGAAAGCCGTCCCAGGCAGTCACGAAGAGCGAAACGGGTGGGATCGATATGATCCAACGTTCAGTGATGCCGTCGAAGAATGAACCATCCGCTATTCATCATTCACCATCCATGACGCGTACGCCGTCAGAGCCGTCGTCAGACCGCCGTCAGAGCCGCCGCATCCTCCTTGTCTCCCTCTGCCAAATCGCTACACTTCTAATAGTCTTATTCATCGTCCTCGGGCCATGCTCTTCGCAAATACCTTTGATTGTCCGGGATCGTAGCGTTCCCGTTATTGGTAGTCTGAAGACGCGATCTTGATACTCTTCATCGGTGTGATTTCACACAGACTCAACAAACATCGCCACGGTCGTGTCACGTGTTACCCGTGGCCGTCAACGGTGCTATCGACGACGCTGTCACTGCCTTTTCTGACAAGCCTCCTCCGTGGACTGCATACTGGCCACCCCTACGACGCCATCCTACTGAGCTCGACCGGCGCGTCCACACCTATCTCTCGAGCCCGGCTCGAGCAATGCACCATGCTGGTCCTCCCTCGCCGCCCGCAGACGGGATCGCGGCTCCACGGGCCTGGTCCATGACAGAATCGTTTCACGACCGTAACGCCCCACAGCCTTCGGGCAAGGACTTGGCAGCGCACAGTGGTGCGTATGTGAAACATGCAAGCAAACTCATCCCGGATACTGCGCGCGAACCTGGTCCGCACGTTTTTGCTGGACTCAACCAGACCGAGAGAACGTTTATCGCCGGCGCAGGCGCGGGCCTCATCTCCTCGGTTCTGGTGTGCCCATTAGATGTCTGTAAGGTCCGCCTGCAGAACCAGTCGCATACCCCTGGGCCATCCAAGTATACTGGCACGATGGGCACGCTGCGCACAATCGTCCGTGAGGAAGGCGTTCGCGGCCTCTATCGCGGCCTCAACGCGACCACGCTCGCATACCTCTGCGACCGTCCCTTCTGGTTTATGGCCTACTACGGCCTCAAGCCTCGCGTCGCGTCCTGGATGGGCATCTCCGAAGACCGGTCCGTCGTCCACGTGGCCGCCACCATCATGGCCAGTATGACGAGCACGACCGCGATCAACCCGCTGTGGGTGATCCGCACCCGGATTATGACCCAGACCTCCAGCCAAAGGACCTCGAATGCGCCGTACTTTTATACCTCGGTGTGGAACGCATTCAAGACGATTCGTGCCGACGAAGGCTGGCGCGCGCTCTACAAGGGTCTGGGGCCGAGCCTGCTGGGCATTTCACACGTGGCCGTGCAGTTCTCGCTCTACGAGAAACTCAAGGTCGCGCTTGCAGCGCATAGCGAGCGCCGTCACGCCGCCGCCGGGATCAAGACGGGGCCCCATCAGATCGACAATCAGAGCATCCTGCTCGCGAGCAGCCTCTCAAAGTTCATCGCCACTTGCCTCACCTACCCGCACGAAGTGCTTCGCACGCGGCTGCAAACACAGTCCACGCGGACGCACATTCCCTACCCATTGCGCAAGGTCGACCGTGCCGCCGAGCTCGCCATGCGGCAATTGATCCTCCCAGGCGGCGCGAGCGTCGTCCCTCACGCCACCCTCCAACCCGGTGCCTTCGCCGGCGGACCTGGAGCGTGAGGCCCGCAATGAATCCAAGCGCGCAGGCCCCGCGGTGTCTGGCCAAGTTGCCCGCGGCGCTAGCAGTGGCAGCGAGGCCTCGGTCGCGGGACCCAAGTATACCGGAATTCTTCAGGTTCTGAAGCTCATCGTCAAGGAAGAAGGGTTCCGCGGATGCTACAAAGGACTGGCGACCAACTTGCTCCGGACAGTACCAGCCTCAGCCATCTCTTTGTGGGCATTCGAATTCCTGGTCCGCGCCCTCTGACAGGCGTTGCCAGGCATCTGATTTTCAGGGCGTTCAAGTACGTTCAACTTGCGGTTCTGAAAACAAGATATAGTGCGGTAAAAGTGGATCTAGTCCGTCGCGACGGACGGACAACCCTGTTCGGGCTGACATGCGGGTCCCATCTTGTTGGGGGCTTTATCTTGGACCAGTATCCAGTCGTCGACGCGGAAATGCATCCGCCGCACGCATTGGTCGTAATGCCTCTTCATTGAGGCCTTCCGGCCTTCGTGGTGGACCATCCACCTGTTGGTGAATGGAGGTCGAGATGTCCTGGAGAGCGTTTTCAGCCGAGTTCTCGTCGTGTCGCGTCCAGGTTACCAGGCTATGCCCCGACGGCGCCCTCGGCCTTCTGAGCTCTGCCCCCGAAAGCCCGATCGGCATGTCGGACGACGCGTGGCTTGGTTCGCTGCCGTCGCGGAAGGCCGCACCTTGGTCTCGGAGTGCTCGTTGGCGGTGCCCCGCGGCGTGTGATGGAGGGTACTCGTCGGCGCGTGGTCTTCGGCGGCCTCGTGAAGCAGCACGACCGCCAGCGGCCGGCCACGAGCGCCGTGACGGCGGGCCGCAGAGTGGATCAGGCTTGCTGCCTAGCATAAACCGTATGGCCGGCAGCCGCTCTTTCCTTTGAAAAGGTTTCGGCCATCC